>BGPR01003160.1:50593-118208 GCA_013235015.1 Araneus ventricosus | reverse complement strand
AGCTGAATTTATAGACCCAAAATATAGTGTAAGTATGTTATGCCCTGAAAATTGTGAAATACACCACTTGTATTAACGAGGTAATACCCTAAAGTTTCTTTGGCGTCGGCACATTTTTACTGATGATTATGAGGTAAATATAGCAAACGAAATCCTCTTAAATTAAGCTACAATGGTACAGAAGTTGAATCATTCTTTTGAGAATTAAATTAAATCTTAAAATAGTTTACCATTAAAACAGTTTAACATTAAAATAGTTTACAATTAAATAAGTTTTACCTTTTTTTAAAATTTTTGTGAAAGCGTTTAATACATAATAGAGTCAAATCATGTTCACGTTTTGCATGTCAAATGTACCGTATAAGTTTTATTTTGGAATGCATCGCGTTAAAAAACAATCACCCAAAAAACAGTGTTACACAAAATTAAATATTAATATGTATTCTTCACGCGTTATTAAAGCGGAATGGCGACAAAACAAGAAAGGAAAGAAAACCGTTATAAGAAAGCAGAACACCATAAAAAAAATTTGTTCCCTTAGGCTGGTCATTCACGACCACTTCACTCCACACAAATGGCCTGGTGGTACTCCACGCCCTTTCATTTTTAGCACATCCATTTAGGCAGGTCATTCACGACAACTCTATTCCATGCAAATCCATCCACTCCCTGTCACCACGATCCCCTAGCCCAGCCTTCGATGATTTCTTGATGAACAACACACCTCAAGCATTACCAAGTACCTACTGCCACTGCTTTTCCAACGCTTCCAAATAGAGTATTGGATATCCGAACCGGTTGGATATACAACCTTCACCTCCGCAATGCTCTAATTCTGAGCGGTTTTTCACACTGACGGCCTGTTTTGGTGTGGAGCAATTAAATTGGCGCAACACGCAACGCTCGTGAATGCTCAGCCTTATTAGAAGTCCATGTTCCTCGTATTCGCTGCTCTGTAAATGGTTGTAGCAAAGTAATGACGGCGAAAACGTTACTTAGTTCCTCTGTTAATGGCAGTTTTAGTGATCTTCGTCATGATTTCGACTAGCAAGTTTTCAGTTCATATACTGCTGTTCTACACTTTCTCGTATGCGAAGTATACAAAAAAAAAGTATTGTAATCATCAAAAAATTCGAACTCGAGATTTTGTCGAATCTCCACGTTTTAGACGTCCCTGAGTCCGAAAAACACAATTTTCGAATTATGTTTGTCTGTGTGCCTGTGAACACGATAACTCGAAACCTATTAGAGCTACGGGTATGAAATTTGGTATGTGATCTTAACTCATTATTTGTAGGTATCTTTCAAATTTTGGACAAAATCCGTCCACGGAAAGTCTGTCTGTCTGTCCACTTTCATGCGAACACTATAACTCCAAAACTTGAAAAGCTATATGGATAAAATTTGGTACAGAGTTTTATCATCATGAATGTAGATCCTTATAAAATTTTGGGCCCAATCCGTCGAAGGATTGATTGTCTGTCGGTCTGTATAATCGTATAATTTTGAACGCAATAACTTCTTTAAAAAATTACTTTGATAAACGAAATTTGGTATGTGGCCTTCTTACCTTAATGGTAGATTTATGTCCAATTATTGTGTCAATCGGTTAAAAAAAGGACGTTCAAATTGCAAAATTCGTTTTTTCAATCTTACCCCCAGCCGTATTGGTGATCACGCCGGCTTCTAATTCCACTTCCTGGTTCATTTTTTTTCTCCTCTGCGTTAGGGGTTTTAGCTTATTTTTTCTCTACATGTGTTAGGATATACGAGAAAAGCCACTCCCGCTGGTTATTTAAAACACTCATGCCGGCTTGTGTGTACTATTTGTGAGTCACACTTGAATAATGCAAGTTCAAGAGACAACGTGAAGGTGTTATATCTTCCGATGATATTCTGAGAAAACAGGATACGTTTTCACATTCCAGTTGTCTGATATATCTGTAGGTTGTTGTTTTAAGCCATGATACTTTTGTATGTATGTATGGAATCTGCAGCTCAATTTAATGTTATCTTTATAGATGTCAAATTAAATTACCGTAATCATGACAATCATTTTGTAGCTTTTCCAAAGCACTTACTTCCTCATTCTTATTGAAATTATTTGAATAAAAGTCACTGACCTTCGTTTCTGTTTTACTGCAATATTCTACATTCTGTTTTAAAGATCCTTTCATTACTTCCCAGTTGCATTTATTGTTCGTTGGTTTTAGTTATTCTTTTTCTTTCTTTAAAGACAACAAAACCTTGTATATTTCCTTGTTCATACTGGAAACCATATGTTTCATCATCTGCAGTGGCGAATCCAGGGGGATATCGGGTTCAGGGGCCCCCCCCCCCCCAAGCGCCAAGCCAGAATTCTTGATTTAATTTAACATCATTACAAATGTTTTTTCTTAATTTATCTCTTTAAAAAAATAATAAAAACGTTTCAACATTGCTTTCTAGCTTGAAAGGCTCGAAAAGTTTCCTACTTTTGTAGTCATTCCACTTGTACTTGTAGCATTGACGCGGTCGAAGACAATTTTTGGCTAGTTATTTCAACGTAATTTTTATTAAATTATCGAAAGCATTGTATTGTTCTTTATGATTTTTATTGTCAGGTGAGTAAAGTCTGTAGAGTTAAGGAGTTTTGGTTTACTTTAGCCTTGAAGTTTGACATTCATCACGACGATACAAAGATTTTATAACCGGAATCCTAGATTCGTCACTGATCATCTGTTAACAAAAGGGTTGTGTTATCTTATTGAACATTGGTGAACATAAATTTTTCTAATTTCTGATGCTGCAATTCCTGGGTAGGGAGACATAATACCAAGAGGAGAATACAATTCATTATAATTTATTGTGATATGTCTGATGATATAATACTATACAATGTTCTCTAAATGAAGAAAGTTATCTTTTAAATAATTGCACGGGGTCTTGAAAATTTGAATCTCGAATAGACGAGTTGGCAATGTTTTATGTATAAAAGTCTGCTCTCTAACATACATCGAATACTATTCTTTTTATCAATAATACAACATTTGGCACTTTTCCAACAGCTCTAGTAGCGTAGTTTACGAGTACCACAACCTTTCGTCATCAAATTTTTGTTTTCTTGCCAATATCGAGACGATTACTATATGTACATTTCTATACCTTTTGTGGCTGCTATACCAACAGAGAAGTCATATATTTCATCAGAAATTATTAACCCTTTGAACGGCAAAAATATTTCAGCTGAAATGCTTTGAAAACGGCCTCTCTGGAGCTAAATGGTGAACTCAAATGTTTCGGAGCCGGTTATCGGGTAATAAACAGAGAGCAACTTTCTACTCCGGAACCGGTTTTAAGAGTAATGGTCGAAGAACGACTTTCTGCGACGGAGACGGTTTTAGAATAGTCATCAGAGAGGGACTTTCTACGTTCCAGCCGGTTGAAGGGTAATTGATGTGGAACTAACGAAAACAAACCAAATATTCTTTGACAGTACTAACCTTCTTGTTAGTTTACGTGCAATTTTACTTTCCAATCTCCAGGAGAAACTCGGGAAGGACGAGAAAATGCTCCAGGACGTCATCCATCACAGCAGCTTCGCTTTCATGAAGGAACACTTGAACAGACACTTGCTGGAGCTGATGACGATGCCCAGGGACATGATCGAACACAACCCCGACATTCCTCCGGGACTCAGGAAAATGCTACTGTCTGGCAACTTCCAGATGAAGAAGAAAGACGACGAAGAGGTTAATTTCGTAAGAAAAGGTGAGCTTCAACACAATATCGCTAAAATAATGAAAATTGTATGTATAATACTGGCATTCCTCCAGGATTTATTTTTTGTTTTCGGCATCTTTTTACACAGCCTAAGCAATAAACGATATTATATAACTTTACGAAATAGCACGATATATAAATCTACCGTATTTTTTCCTAATTACAAAATTAACTGCGACATATTCTTGTTCGTTTTATATTCGTTTGGTGTCTTCAAGAGATACCAAATGTGTAATGATTTTGATGCTTCTTTTACATTTTGTTCTTCAAAATGCTTAGTTTCAGATTAAATCAACATGTTTAAATAATACAAAGAGTTTAAATAAATTTAACGTATGACTAATTCGTATGACATTCAACTAATTAATTTTTGAGATGCAGAGTGAGCACAAAGTCTTGCCCTGAATAATCAGGGCATGCTCGCTTATTACCAGAATTTATAGTGCGAAAACTATTATAGTTCACATATGTTTGTTTAGATGCATTATAAGTACCGTAATAAAGTTTTCGATAAGACCACGTACATTTCAACGTGTACCTTTTTGGTAGCTCGGAGAATGCCAAAGCTGTATTCTAGTCGCGTTCGACAGTTGCTTCGCTCAGCCTAGTTCTGCCCCTTCTGGGAAGATAGAAAACGCTGATTGTTTCTGTAAACTTCTTATACCATCGCTTTATTGTCTCTACATCAGGAGGATTGCTTCCGTAACAACGTTGAACACAAATGGGCGATTTCGTTTCGTGAAACCAAAGCACACATTTTGCTTTCTCCTTCATCGACACCATTTCGGGCAAAAATTATGTTTTCCATAAAAATTTACCATCTATTCGCTCTTAATTTAGACGTGGCGCCATCTATTAGACAAAAAAACTGTTAAAAGTGAATTATCCAGTGATGCCAAAACTACATTATTATATTCAACGGTTATTTTGTAATAATATTTTTAAAATCAGGGTTAGACTTAGTACTCACCCTTGTATATTATTTAATTGAAATCTTTATAAGACATAATTAAATTACATTAGCACCCCGGGAATCTCAACTAATTGGGGCTGACCTCTGTTCGGATTCCCGGGAATTTCGATTATCCGGGAAATTCGGTAAAATACTCTTGACCAAATGCAGTAGAGTATTGACTCTGGATGCTCTGTGAAGACGTACGGAAAGAGCACGCGTCGAGTTGCACGGCATAGTGGCAAAAAAGTTGAGGGTAAAGAGAAGATATCTGAGCTTGTTTCTATTAAATAAGGTGCTGTATGTATGCGTGAAAACCAATTCGGATACTCTTTTAAGTTAGAAATAAAAATTAGGTTTGTTTCTGATTCGTAATTGTGAATTTTCTTTTATTTTGCAGTAAAAATTGTTCAGAAAATTTTAAAAAGATGTTCCGATTTCTGGGGTTCTACTGTATCAGCTTGTGATATATGTCTCCATCCAAATATAGCTGATATCCTTTATTAGAAATTCTTTCCACATGGTTTATTAGGGAGCATGGAAGCTAATGTATTGGAAGAAAATATATTTAGGTTTCATACACAAAGCATTTCAAAACTTCAGGAACTAGCTTTAAGGAGTAATGAAACTCCCCATATAAGCACAAATCACTATACATCGTGGTAGAAATATGTGCTTCAGAAAGCGAAGAATATTCGTATTCTTTGGACCATGTTTGGACCAAAAAATGAAAAGATTCTAATAGGTAACCCTCAGTTATAATGTGAGATGGTATTTGCAACTGTATGTTTCAATGGGAACTACAAAGTTTGGGAAGAGAAGATAAGATTAATCGATGAAACCTCTGTCCATTCTGCAGAAGCAGTAGTGATTTTCAAAGTGAAGATGAGATACTTCTTACAAGATGTGCATCTTTTTAGTGACTCTCGTTCTGCCCCTATGGCCCTGTAATCTACGAAAAACGAAGACTCGGTCATCCAGTAAATCAAAAGAAATCTTACTTTGCTATACTTAAAAACAGTATAGCAAATATTTAAATTGATTTCATGCCCACGATGGAATCTGGGATTAAATATGTAGAAAACAGCTCTAAACAACGAAAAAAGAAGTTGTGGATATTTATTTGATTCTTTCATTTCAAATTTAATCCAAGATTCTAAGATCTTAATGAAAGAGGATATTATCATCGAAGATTGGATGAATTATCTAAGACAGAAGACTATAAATAACTCGATATTTCGTTTTGGTTTAATGCCCAATGTTAATGCTAAGAGATGCTTTGGTCATTTTTACTTAAATCGAGTTCCTTATATCTCCAAACTGCGATAATGAAACAGAATCTGCTCTGATTGCTCAAAATATAAAAGTATCAGAGACAAATATTTTCCAAAGAGCTTCAGAACTTTGTATATTTCGAACCTGTTCATGATAGACTAGATGGCCAAAACTGGTATAAGGAACATAGCTCAGAATATCTTGGAGAATTTTCTTCGTTTAAATGAAATTTTTATCTTGTTTTTAGTTGTTCTTTATTGTTGTACTGTTTTTGTTTTTATATTTCTTATGTGTATGTAATGATTTATCTTTTTAACCTTCTCTAAATTAATTATTTTTAACGATACTCCGTTTTAATTACTTCTACTTCATTTGTAATAACCACACTTCTAATTTAACTCCCAGTCACAAGTCTTTCCTGGGAATCCCCATTTCTGGATACTTAAGATTTCTGCGCATTGTTAACTGCCCTTTTCAATTCCAACATGTAAGCTGACAGTAACAACGCGTCACTTCGTGCGTTACTTCTTCAATTCTGGTCATGGATATTCGTTAAAATATGATTCTTTTATCTATTGAAAAATAACTTTCATTATCCTCTACGAATGAATAAATCGAGATTGATTCAACTATTGTCTTTCCTTTGACTCAGACTGTATACACCTCATCTTTAAGAATAATGTTACATGTACTTATATTTTTAAATTGCAGTAAAAACCCCTGTTAATCGAATGCCTCTAAAATCGCAAATCCAAAAACCTCGTACTGTACTGCACGGAAATAATCCCGAAGGCGAGACACTTTTGAAGCGATATCCCCCACTTTTTCTTTTTAAGCCTCCCCAAGAAGGCCAGTGATTAATTTTCGAATTCTAAAATTAAAATTAATGGGTATTGGCAATATTAATTAAGAGATTGTTTGGCTGCACCTGTCAGTCGCGTTGCCCCCAAATTCGTCGCGTTGCCCCCAATTGCTGTTGGCATGTCGTAAATGTAATGTTGCAGAGTTAACGCAGATACCAGGCAGTTTAAAATAAAAAAAATAGCTTTAATCAGTTACTTAAAAGAAACATGCCGCTTTCTTGCAGATTACACACTCACGGACAGCCATTCATTGGACTGCATGTACTGAAAACACAAGTTAACAAAATACATACAGATTGGAACAACCAATCAACTTCGACTAGTGCCGTAACTTCGGCTACGTCATGAAATTAACCAATGAGATACGTTTCATTCAGTGTCTGAACAATTTCATTTGAATTTCCAACAGGTGCGAATATTGCGCCGACGGAGGGTTAACTTTATAAAGCTCGCAAGTGGCGCTTACACAGAGAGTTTTGAATTCGCTCTGCAGTCAAAACATTTTATAATTACATAGTGTAATTAGATACAAAATAGTAATAGATTTCCATGTCTAACCGAAAAAATCGTTATCCGAAACAGGTCCCCCAACCTTTGGTTCGATTAACCGGGATTGTACGGTATTATTTATTGTCATCTGTAAACGCGAATAATTTGGTCGACAGTGTGAAGCCTGTGTCATTATTAGTTTTGAAAAGTTTCTGTAATGCTCTCTAAATTCCCCAGTTATCTTCTCTTACCGCAAAGCGCGATCTTTATTCGGAACCTTCGGGTTATACAATTGCTTACTTAGATTCACATTTTTCATTCTTATCTCCAAAGAGAGCATTTGTAAAATGTTTCTCTGACATCTGAATAGAATAGAACCTCGCTAAGACCAAACTATGGCTGCCTCAACATATGTAATTTAAAAAAAGCTGCATTTCTTTTCCTTATTTTTATGATTTCGTTTACATGTAATTTCAGGTATTGTCGGAGACTGGAAGAATCACCTTTCACCGGAACAAAACGCTCGGCTGGAGAAGCGGTTCAGAGAAAAATTTGCGGGAACGGGTCTTCTAGAATTGTGGGAGGACGACGTGTGATATTTTCTGTTGACTGTACACAGAAGCAAAATCATTTCTTAAAAACTTTGTATTGCATAAATGTTATGATAGCTTATTCCATTGATTGTGCAATAATTTTCATTAATACTCTGAACTGAAACAAATCAGTTGTATTAAACAAACTAATCCCTACTAATAATAAAAACAAATGCTTGTGTATGTGAGAATGTTGGCACTCTATAGGGCAGATAGTTTGACCTAGACTTATCAAATTTGGCACAAATCTACTTTGGAGGTTAGGAATATTAAGCGAGAATGTTGCGCTTAACTTTTGAAAATACAGAATTCCATAATGATTATAATAATGGATTATAAAGCATTTTAAAGACTAAAAAGTAGAAAATATTTTTCATCGAAAACCTGGAGGTCAAAAATTAATCACACATATGTGAGCGGCATGAAACAAAACGATAACAAAATTGAGCCATAATAAATATTATCAGAAAGAAAATTTCCAATTATTCGTTAAAAATTAAAATATATTGTGAATGTGATTAAAATTTCAGTCTACATAGATTACTTATAGAATTTCAATGGCCTCACGCGCTTTCGATTTTAGGTAGATTCCTTATAGAAAGTCTACATATTGCAATGGTTCTCATGAGACGACTTTCTGCAAATCTTCACTGATCATGACCCCTAGAACTCAAAACCACCGTTCGTTAAAAAGTTTATATATATATATATATATATATATATATATATATATATATATATATACAGTGATACCTCGAGATACGAGTTGAATTCGTTCCGTAACCTTGCTCGTATGTCAATTTGCTCGTATCTCAAAGCAATTTTCCCCATTGAAATTAATTGAAATGCCATTATGTTAATCCGTTACAGCCCCAAAAATGCTACCCCTAATTGTTTTTGTTACGTGTTTTTGAATAAGAAAAATGTATTTATAAATGACAAATATTGTATAAAAACATAACAAAAGAGAATGCAAAGCAAAAAAAAACTGGTTTTATAAAGTGTACATACACCGTACCGTTCCTCGTATCTCAAATGTCGCTCGTATTTCAAAACAAAACTTCGCTGCTCGACAGCGCTCGTATCTCAAATAACTCGTATGTCAGGGCACTCGTATCTCGAGGTATCACTGTATATATATATATAACGTTTTAACCTATGCATGTTACCCCTTGTTGGAATGCTCTCGTCATTTGTAGTCTCTTCCGCCCGCCTTTATTCTTGTAGCTCTAATCCTTATGAGAATAGAGGGCGAAATGTTCTTTTCCTTATTATTAGTAGAGACGTATATGTATAACGCTTTTGCCCATGTTATCTTGTGAACACGATAACTAGAGTAATTTTGATTAGCTTTTAACCGGCGGGGGATATGTTGTAAGTTCGGTGAAAATATCGACCGAGTTTGTAGATGGGCTAACCAGCAAAAAGGAGGTCAAAATGGCGGGGGACTGAAAATTTCATTTTCCCATAATTCCTTTACGATTGAAGATAGAAAGAAAACTCAAAATAGGCGAATTATTGCCTCTTTATAATAAACAACTTTTGTATTGAAACTTTTTTTGATAGCTACAATTTTTTAGAAGTTATGAGCTAAAATGCCACTTTCAATCCCCTCCCCCATTTTATAATTTCCCCATAGCTCTGTTACGACTAAAGATAGGGGAAAAAATGAATTAGGCGAATTATCACCTTATAAGAACGAACAACTTTTATATTAAAAGTTTTTGTCAAAAATAAATTGCTTAGAAGTTATGAGCTGAAAATCGACATTCAATAACCCCCCCCCCCAATTTATCACATCCGATTACGATTGAAGATAGAAAGGAACTTTCAATTAGGGGAATTATCACATAATCATAACGAACAACTTTTATATTAAAAGTTTTTTGACAGCTACAATTGCTTAGAAGTTATGAGCTGAAAAGCGATGTTCAATTCTACCCAATTTATCTTTTCGCCATAGCTCCGTTACGATTGAAGATAGAAGGAACATTTCAATTAGGGGAATTATCACCTTATCA
Source organism: Araneus ventricosus (assembly GCA_013235015.1). Classification (NCBI taxonomy): domain Eukaryota; kingdom Metazoa; phylum Arthropoda; class Arachnida; order Araneae; family Araneidae; genus Araneus; species Araneus ventricosus. The sequence continues at coordinate 108,253 of BGPR01003160.1, read as the reverse complement.
TAAGAAACTACTTTTATTTGAAAGTTTTTTGACAGCAAGAATTACTTAGAAGTTATGTACTCCCATCAGCCGCATTCACTTTTACTTTTTGTTCGGTAAACAAGCTGACATACTTGGCTTTGCTCCGGATTAAAATGCTTTCATGTCTAATATTTTTAATGTAAAAACTACTATTGTATAAAAATTATAATACACAAATTCCTCTTCTGATCTGAAACGTTTTTAATTAAAATGAGAATATCTATTGAAACAAACGAATTTTAAAATAGCTGTTTTCTCCATAAATTATTATTTGTTATATAGGTACTTCAAATTTCGTTAACAATTACTAAAGTAAAAGAAAGAAAGGTTTCAATATGAATATTTTATTATATTATTCACATTAATTTAAATAATGAAAATAAATGAAATCAATACTTGGTTCCGATATAAATTGTTAATCGTCTACTTTTAAAATTTTCTTTTAGCATTCGTCCAGAATTCTGTAAATGTATTCTGGCAACTATATATAATCGTATTATTCTTGTTCTTCAACAATTAAGAATATTGTCACGAATTCTGTATAAAATTTAATTTTGAAAAAAACATTAAAATAAGAGAAACAAATTGAATGGAAATGAAATTTTTGTTACTGAAATGCAAATTTTATTTAAAATAAAATAAGGTGTAAAAATAGTTTCGTGAGATAATGATTTCCGAAGATATAGCGAAAAAAAGCCTTGTTTAATTTTTAATTCACAGAAATTGTAAGTAACTTTTGGGCTTTGAAAAGTTAAGGTGAACTTTCTCTTGTCTTAAATAAAAAGTGTGCAAAGTTTGGTTGAAATCAGTCCAGTGGTTTAGGAAGAGATGTGGAGCATACATACAAGCACAATAACTTTTATTTAAATTAAGATAATTATTAGATCATTACAAGATTAAGATTACTGGCATATACTATGAGCCATAAAAAAGGTTTTAGTGAAGATATCGTCACAATTAACTAAATATTTAATTTTATTTAAGTAAATAGTTAATTTTAATTAATCAAACAGTTAATTTTAATTAATCAAACAGTTAATTTTAGTAGTTAATTGATAATTAGTTAATTTGACAGATTAATTTAATTTCATATTTAACTAAACTTGGCTGCACCAAGATTTGTTTAATAAATTTAATATAAAATAGCCAAAGAAGATAGATATATAAGAGTTCCTTTTATCCTTTTTTATATTGAAAAATATCTCATTAACTTTAAAATTGTTTTGGGGTTTTTTGCCTGAGTATGTGCTTTTAACTGTCGATGGAGATTTAAATTTCCTGTTCCACATGGCTGCATTGATATCCTATGCTTTAAACACACGTGTTAAATTTGGAACTTACAATGCTTAATAATTTTTATTCTCTTACGTGTTAAGAATTTAGTGACTATTATCTCTGTAACCAGGGAGTTCTGTAAATGAGCTCATTCTAGTAATGTTTAAATGTTTCATGTCATGTGATTTTACCGTATGACAAAGTAATATTCGCACAATTATATGGTAACCTAGATTAAACAAACTAATCTAGAGTGGTTCTTCATTCGTGTCAAGTGTCAATTTCTTGATACTATTTCAGATAGGTTGGCTTAATGTTATCTAGGGGATATTTGCGCTGCTGGGATATTTATTTCTTTATGATTCCTATGTTTTGGATGATTATGTGTTGGGATATAAAAAAATGGCCAATTTACTGACCAATAAATCTAGCATAACCTTTTGGAATGAAAAATGGAATGATAAAACCTTGATATAGTAAAAATTAAATGTCATGAAAACAGAATCACAGCGTAAATATTGCAATGTGTAGAAGCAATAAAGTCATTGGCTATGTCTGCATTGATCAATATGTAATATTTCATTACTTCTGTAACATTAGCGTAAAGGAATCTACCTTTGCCTTCAAGCTTGCCGAGAAGGGATTTTTTTTTTTTTTTTTTTTGCAACCAAATATTAATAAAAAAAATATTTTCCACTTTTCGTATGCTAATAAAGGCGGTTGTTTATTTTCTCAAAAAAAAATTTTTTATTAATAATTTGCCGCCTTTTGCGACTAGATGGTTCGCTAAGCACAATAATTATCCCCGGTTCCCCCGCGAAGAAATGCTGCGCTTAATTTCAATTAAATCAATTTATCCAAAACTTTATACTGATGATTACCTTAACTAAGTATTTTTAAACATTAGATTATGATAGGCATTTAAGTCATGCTATTAACCAATTCTGTTTATTATGTACAAGAACTTTCGCAATGTAGTCAAGTCACATTTGCATGCAAATATAACTGTCCACGTAATTTAACGCGCCTAACTACAAGTTGTCTAACGCGGAAACTTCGCCTTTTCATTTCTCATACAAAATGCGCAGTTGATTCCAGCATTAAAACCAGCTGGAGAGGTCTCCCTTAGACTTTCTCGTATGCTCTTTAACAAAGATATCATTTGCCCGCACTCTCGCGCAATCAAAACTTGCTAATTTTTTGTGCTCCCAGAACGCCACGAAATTCCCTCTGCGAGCATCAAAGGCGGAAGGCGGGGAAAGAAGTGGAAAGGAGTAATAGAAATAAATCGCGCTATTTTCGCCATCATTGTGTGATGGGAAAAGACGAATAGGCGATTTGAACCCCCTTTTTACTTTCTCGTATACGTTATCATCAGGAATGTAGGTCCGTATCAAATTTTGGACCAAGCACGTCAAAGGGTTGACTGTCTTTTGGTCTGTATAATCGCATACTGCTGAAGACGATATCTTCTAAAAGAAATTACTTAGGTAAATGAAATTTCGTATGTAGTCTTGAAACCCTAATTGTAGTTTTGTCTCCAATTTTCGTTTAAATCGGTTAAAAAAAAAGCGTTGAAATTGCATATTTGTTTTTTCCCCATTATACGACACAAAAAAAGGCGCGAACGCTGAAGCGAGCGTTTTGCCGCTCGTTTTCTGACGCGCGGTGTATTTTCCCCCCCATCCCTGTTAGTCGTATGTGAGAAAGTTTCGGGGAGGCAACTGCCACTGGTTTTCATCCGATTGAAACAAAAATGGGGCACGGATGGGATATTGATTGCGAGAGGAGCTTCTTAAATCCTTTCCTTCTAATCGCAAATGACCAACAATGGTTGCCCTTTCATTGTTGACAAATGACCACATAGCGGCGTCCTCCCTCGTACCTCTCCTTCCTCCCTACCTTTGGTCGAAAAGAAAAACGGTCTCCTTGAGCGACCTTGACCGCAGTTAATGACAATTTAAAACATTTTAAAATTTAAAGTAATTATCGCACAGTACTCATACTAATATCATTGGAAAGATAATTGTTTGCACTTTAAAGTGGCATAAAAATCAATAGTTCTTTCGGAAGTTATTCCCGAAAATATGGCCGAAAACGTTCAAAATTTGCTTAATTTTTAAATAATTAAAATTTGAATGAAAGATTGAAAAAAATAGCTCCGAGATGCACATTCCCACCCTCCAAAGTATACCTGTACCAAATTTGGTAGCTCTAAGTTCAATTGCCTGTTCGATAGACCGCCAACAGACACACACATACAGACTTTCTCTTTTATTATTAGTAGAGAGGCACGAATTAGGCACGGATCTCTAATTAATGTTATCACACATCATACCAATTTTTATTTATCTAAGCCACAGGGTTTAGAAGTTATTCACAAGTATGCGATTATATAGACCAGGGGTTCCCAACGTACCCCTTGATTATTGTTTTTGTTTCGGCGTACCACCTACTATTATATCCACACCCCCAACCATCCGTCTATGCAAAGAAGTTTTAATCAATGATGTTAAAGTTAGCTTAGGAGTGAAATGATTCGAATTAATAACATTTGCAGGGCTCATATTTGACTTTACATTTTATTCCATTTTCAAAATAGTATTAGTTCAACGCCAAAACAGATGAAACAAGTATTGTAATTATTTCTTCTTAACTTATACATATTGCAAAAAATCACACTCGCAATAATCAACTATTCAAGTGTTACAGTTATTAAATAGCAAGTATTCACTTGGAGAGACAAAATTCTCGAGCATTTTTAATCCCTTATGCTTTCTTGTTTCCGCTATTAACAACTTTGATTTCGCGTACCCCCAAATGGACCTTCGCGTACCCCCACGGGTACGCGTACCACAGGTTGGGAAACTCTGATATAGCCTCATAGACAGTCAACCCTTCGACGGATTTGGTCCAAAATTTGCTATGGACCTACATTCTGATGATAAAGCTGTGTACCACATTTTATCTATCTAGCTATTTAAGTTTTTGAGTTATCGTGTTCACAAAAACGCAGACAGACTTCCCGTTGACGGATTTTGTCCAAAATTTGATAGAAACCCACAAATTATGTGTAAAGACCACATACCAAATTTCATCCCTGTATCTCTGAAAGTTTTCGAGTTATCGTGTTCATAGACAGACATAATTCCAAAATTATGTTTTTCGGACTCGGGTAGGTATAAAACGTGGAGATTCGTCAAAATTTCGAGTTCAAATTTTTTGACGATTATAATACTTTTTCTTTGTACCTTCGTATGCGAGAAAGTAATGATACGGTGCATTTTACTTGCACGATGTGAGGACGTCTAACAGAATCTTAGGTGGATTGAAACATGTTCATCAGAAAATTAAAGAGTATCAAGTATAAACGTTCGGCTTCACGTCAATAGATTTCACAAAAAAATTTGATGAAATAAAATAAGAAAGTTAAATTTCATGATGGCATTATTGCGATAACAGATATCGGATTTCTTTTATTTGTGTTTCTACGATAATAAATACCAGACAAGATATGTGAAAAACAAAAGTCATGAATTAATCGAGGCGCATAATCTTTCCCAGACGGCTGGCATTACAGTCTAAGATAAAATAACTTATAAACGAAGTATATCTCACACAAACAATCTGTGCGCAGGATCACGAAACTTATTGTTTTCAAGGTAAGTCCAAATTCCTACTTTCACATCATAATATAAAATATGCCTTTTCAACAAATATTTTTATTAATTATTCAATGACCACCGAAACTCTTTATAGGTTAGGAAAACCAAAAATCATTATCTATGCATCTAGTATCAAAAACGATGGACATGGATTTGGTTATATGCATCTGATATATAAAACGATAGACGCTAAATCAATTATATGTATCTGATACATAAAACGGTTGGCATAGAATCGATTATATTTATCTAATACATAAAACGACAGGCATAGAGTCGGTTATATGTATCTGATACATAGACAGATAGATATGGAATCGGCTTTATGTATCTGATACACAAAATGAACTAGTTATATGAACCATACCAGTGTTCATACTCGCGAGCATAATTGGTACTTTCCTTTAATTTGCAACGTTTACACTTACTTTTAAGAGTGACCAGATAGTCTGTGAAAGGAAGGGAGGGGGAAGAGTGTCGGCATCCAAACCGGAAGGTTACGCTTTCGAGACCCGATTGTACCAAAGATCAGCTGCGTATATACAATTTTTTCTGCCTTTAGCTTTTTTTCAAGAGAGTTTCACGAAATATGTCCCACCGCCTCCAACGGTCTTCAGTATTCCTCGAGAAACTTTCGCAAATCGCATTGTCGTTTTTACCGTATCAGCACTCAAATGTGACAAGCTATTTCAAAGTATTTTGAAGGATCTCTTTGAAAGCTTCGTAACAAAGGAGATTACTCACAGAACAGAACGCCGTCCCTGACCCCCTTAACCGTGACCAGACCGGTCACTGAACGGTTTGATGGGCAAGTCAAGGGAATTTTAGTTAAGAAAAAGAAAAACAAAATAAACAAAAAGAAGGAAATATATACACTATGTACAGCACAGGCATTTTCACTTTTACACTATTAGTTCGTAATAGTCTTCTTTTCTTTAGATGTTGAAATACCTTTCTTTTATTTGAAGGGGGAATGTCCGGCAATTGAGCTACTTAGTTCAGCTTGCTGGGAAGTTGAAGGCTAGGGAATCCGGAAAAGATTCTCTGTTTTCGCTAATGAATTTGATAATCCCACGAATTTTATGCCTGGAGACGAGGTTATTGGCGACCCTTTTCAGCCATTCTTGTTCGAAGTTTGACGCTGGCTTCCTCATATGCCAAGACACTGCATAAATACACTCCGTGGCAAAGTGAAGTGCTGTGCCAATTCCACCACAACTGCAGTATTCGCTGTCAGACAGGTGAAACCTTTTGAGGTAGGCAGGGAAAGTTCCATGTTGAGAGAAGAAGATAACATCCTCTCTAATCCAGTTAGTGGGACGGAGACTAACTGAGGGCATGATATTATATATTTTCCTGCCTGTATCGCCATTCTTCCATGAGGTTTGCCACTCCTCAAGCATGCTCTTCCGGAGGAGGCCTTTTATGTGCAGTTTAGGAAGCTTAGAATGTGAATAGGGTTGACCATGTTGTGTTGCGTCTTTTGCCAGTTGGTCTGCTCTCTCATTGCCTATATTGCCTGCATGCGCTTTAACCCAAGATACTTTTATTCTTGGATTTGAAAGAAGGATTTTGAAAATTTTTCTAATGTTTCGTTTGCTGCTCTTTGAATTGGAAGATGCCATGATACTTGCTCTATTGTCTACGTGTATTTTAGAGGTATTGTGGTTTGGCAGATGAGATGCGTATATTACTGCTTCATCAAGTGCAGTGAGTTCAGCTTGAAATACGGTGTTGTTGTCGTTGAGTTTAGCAGACCACTGGTAGGCCCAGATGTCATTGGTCAAGACGCAGAAGGCAGCTCCAACTTCGTGTTCGGTTTTCGAGCCATCTGTGAAAATATTTATAATGTCTTTTCGGGCTATATATGCTTCTCCGTCTTCAAAAGATATTTGGTTCGGTTTGAGATGTTCTGAAGGATGAGTGGACCAGCCTGTTGCCTTCATCTCCAGATCATGCGGTTGGGTATCTGTAATGAAAGGGGGAAGAGGGAATCTTAGGCGATAAATTGATGAAACCTTGGAGGACTCACAGAAAGTTCCACACTTGCATTTCCCTCTATCACTGAAATCCTATCATCCTCCTTAGTTTACTATTGGGGAAGCAAGAAGGAGTTGGTGTCAGTACATGTGTTTGTAATTGTTCAGTTCTGACAAAGAAACTAGGTACAAAAGCCGTCAAAACTGACGCTAGGATCAGCGATCACGTATGTACATCTGAAAATATCACCAGTCCTAATGATCGTGGGAAATGATGGGTGGTCCTTCCTTGAATATAATCAGTATAGGAAAGGACACGCAATAGACATTGTCGGAGGAAATACAGGGAGATTTTCTAAAGAAGCAGGGGATTGTAGGGGGCCATCCGACATCTCGTGAAGGCGCTGCAATTTCTATTGTGCAAGAAAGAATGGAAAGTGAACAACCAGATGTCGCATGATCCGCGAAGTTTCATTTGCCTTCTAAAAATACAGGAGTATCCCTTATTTTAGAAGAAAGCACTTCTAAAACTCGGTGTGAGAAATGTGAGGTATATTTATGTTTAACAAAAACTAAGATTTGTTTCAAATATTTTCATTAAAAAAATTTAGTCATTAAAATTATAATTTCCATATTTAGAAATATCTTTTTTTATAAATTATAAATTGTTAATTACGATGCTTAAATATTTGTTTCTTTGAGTAATTAACATTGAATGAAAACTAAACCATGAAAAAATAAATTAGGTGATGCTTACATTGATAATGCCTAACTCTCATGATCGTACGGGTTCACATTGACAAAGAAAAAGCCTAACCCGCACGATTGATGGGTTCACGTTGACACAGAAAAAGCCTAACCCGCACGATTTTACGGGTGCGCTCCTGAGTTTGAGGGACATGCTAAATTTTTAAAATTATTTTTTACAGTACCAGTAGCATCCAAGGCTACCTATAAACTAAAAACAAATTAAATTTAAGGATGAAAATATGTCCGGTCTTAAAGAGATATAGACCAAGAACTCATTAAAACTCATCGGAGTGAAAAGTCCTTTCGCTGATTCAGTGCCGGATTATGGCAATAGGAGGCTACAGGCTTTTTAGTCCATAACTCAACGCAATGTCGAAAATTCGCAGTTGGCTTACCACTGCAATACACGTCGATTACCCCCCCCCCACGAGTATCTGGAGACACGAGGCGAGAACCTGTACGAAAAACCGTCACTGATGCGATTTGATGTAGCAATTTGAAGAGGAATGCGCTGGCTCAAGTGTCCATTCGTCGTTTGACCACGGTTCAACATTACGTGCAGCTTTAAAATGGGGTATTCATTTAACTGAAACAAAAAAAATCTCTCTTTTCAACAATGTTATGTGTATGTATTCTACTATGTGGAATAGAGCAAGCTGAATCCACTGCACACAGCAGACTTTTTACTTTCTCGCATGCGAAGTATACAAAGTTTAGTTCCAGTTATAATAACGTTCCATTTTGAAGCAACACGAGGGCTATTTTCGGACGGGCTTCGTCATTTTGAACCATGGTCGGATGAAGAGGACGACACCCGAGCTGGCACTCCCTCTCTAAACTTCCGCACCACGCCAGCGGGTGGACGTTTGGCCCCTACGTATGATTTAGCGTGCGATGGACCCACATACACGACGGATCTTCGGGGAAATCGGGTTTCGAATTTGGAATCATCTAACCCCGAAGACGTGACCTTGCCACTTGGCCAGCGCGACCCTGAAGTATACACAAAGAAACTATTGTAATTCTCAAAAAAATCAACTTCGATTGAGTCTCAGACCTCCAATGTCCGAAAAACTCATTTTTGGAATCATCTCTGTCCGTGAACACTATAACACGGAAGCGAATTGAGATAGAGAGGGGAAGTTTGGCATGCGGTTCTAACATCTAATTTGACTAGACTTCAATCAAATTTCGGACAAATTCGTCTATGGGAAGTCTGTGTATCCGTGTGGAAGCAAACACAATAACTGAAAAAGGCGAGGATCTAGAAGAATAAAAGTTGGTACAGAGTTTTTTTGGACCAAATCCGTCAAAGAGTTGGCCGTCTGTCGGTCTGTATACTCGCGTGCATGTGAACGTAATAACTAAGAAAAGCTACGATTAGGTAAATGGAATTTGGTAGGCAGTCTTGTGACCAAAATTGTATATCTGTATCACATTTTAGACGTCAATCGATTTGGCTCCAAATGTGCATTCTGTTTCCTTCAGTATACTACGAAACACATATTGTGTCACTTATGCGAGAGTCGGGAGTGTAAACACTCCCGCTTATGGACTTTGCTTTGACCTTATAGATTTAGCCGCTCCCTTCCCACCTCCTGCGTACCGGGACGCAAATTCTTAAGCTGGCCATTTATTTATTTATCTATTTAAAAGAAAGCTGGCCTAGTGGTAAGGTTTCGGTTTGGGGCCAGAGGGCCCCATTTTCGAAACCCGATTTTACCGAAGATCCGCGAGTATGGGGCCTGTTGGACGCTAAATCATACGTAGTGGCCAAACGCCCTCCCTTTGGTGTGGCGTGGAAGTTTGAAGAGGGGGTGCCAGCTCAGGTGTCGTCCTCGGCATCTGACCGTGGTTCAAAATAACGAGATCCGTCCCAAAATAGCCCTCGTGTTGCTTCAAAACGGGACGTAAATATAACTAAACTTAAAAGAAAGCACTCTACAGAGAAAACTCCAGTTACAGAGTGCAGAAACAAAGTGAGCATGAAACACGCAAAGAACAAAAGCCGTAATCAACGAATCTTAAAGATATTAAAAAACTTATTGGATAAAATAAATAAAACTTATTAGATAAAATTAAAGGCTGTATACAGTCGTCATAAAAACTTTTAGAAACATGGTAAGAATATGAAAGTTCTAATCACTAATCCCCTCACTAATAATTTATAAATGCATAAATAATTTAAAAATTGCACAGTCACAGAAACATCGAAAGACGCACTATTATTTCAAATTTAGCATACAGTCATCTTAATAACATAAAAGCACATTAAGAATTTAAATTATTAAATATAAAAAAATAATATAAAGGGAGGAGCTTCTCAGGAACTTGCGCACAGCCTCATTACCGCTAAGTCATTAAGTAGTGTCCTTTGCGCACAAGCGTTGGAAAGGTTGCATTATTGTAAACTTTATCGATGTCTATATGATTTGGCGTGGCTTTGGCGCATTGAAATCCTTTGACATATGGTAATCAATCAATGTCATTGCTTCGTGCTTCAACGATACTTCCGTGGAAAAATGCTAAGGACCTTAATAACTGTTATTTTCCAACAAGCGACTAATACCGATATAATTTTAATTAAACAATATATAATCGATATAATTGAATCGTAATGTTAAATAAGTTGAAAATGCATGAATAAGATGAAAAAGAAATTGCTTCTCAACAAAATTCATTAAAAAAGGAACTCATCTATAAATTTACTCTGCAAAAGTTATAAAAATGATAATTTCGATGTACGAAAAAATAATGCAGTCTAATAAACAGAGCTACAATTTTCAGTTTAATATAAATTTTACCTTTATTTATTGCTTCTTCTATTTAAAAGAAGGAAAGAGAATGCACGGGACAAATTTTAAAATCAAGCTCAAACGAATATCAGTACATTTTCGCTGTTTCACTTATTACTAAAATACTTTAATTTCACTTTAACAGTACAGTTGGCTTTAAGTATGTACCTCAATCCTATTAAGAAACAAAAAAAAAAATTGTGAGAAAATGTATATCACTTGCTAAAGTAGATAAAAGTCAAGTTTAATCATTTGCAGAGATTAATACTTCAAAGGTTAAACGAAACAATATCGCTGATTATTACATTTTCAAAATGATTGGTGCCCAACAGGCTTTTGAAGTGCTCTCTTTAAATATATATCAAGTGCTACTGATTTCTCGATTCACTCTGTTTTATTTTAATGAATCAAAGTTGCAAAGCACTATTCCCGTACTTTACCATCTATCAGAATCCAAATTGCAAAATATCATTTACTTCCACAGTATCATGAATTTTACAGTTAGAATTAATTATTTAAAAATTAATAAGAAATTAATTAAAAATCTGAATCATTTACAGCTAATGAAAAACAAAAAAAAAATAATATAATTTTTACAAAATAATAATCAACTTCACTCAGATCCTGATATAGACATGATGGGGTCCTAAGCTATATAAACCCTTATGTTTTCAACATTCTCTTTTAGATTCCACCAGATAGTCGCAGAAATCTTTAAAATAAGCATGCCTTTCAATTATTTGAAAACATATTGCCTTTTAATTTTAAGAATAAATTAAGGATGGGTTTGCAAAATCACAAATATTATACTAGAGAACCCTCTAAGTTTCAATTGAAAGCATTTTCTTTCGTGATTTCCCAAAAATAAAATCGCTGATTGTGACTTAAAAAGATATACTAAACAACTTATCGTTTTCCTGCACGTGATGCTATGTGTATAAAATTTTTCTTCAGACACAATATTTCTCTATTCATTCTTAAGAACCATCAATAGCGATGTTTGTATTGTTTTGAAATTAGTTTGTGTTTCAATGAATGATTTTAAGAAACTAGTAAAATAACAGCAACTTGCGTATATATGAAACAAATAAGTAATCTAACTAAAATTGAAAAGACAGGAAATTTTTAAATGAAAAATTTCTTTTTGAGCCGATTAATTTAACCCATAATCCAATAACATAGAAACATATTAAATGCTCCATTATACTGAAAATAGGCAAACTAATTACATGAAACTTAATTTTTCTGCAATATGGTCAAAATAAGTAAAACGAGATTCAAATAAATTATTTTAAGATCAAATTCTGGTTAATTCTGAAAAAAACCAACAGTTCTCTTCGAAGATGAAAACGTTTACCCAAGATGAAAGCGCTGAAGATCACTTAAATTCTTTCAAATCTAAACTTCGTCATCTCATTTGCTTCAAAAGGAAAATTGTTTTCAATCATATCAGCAAACCACTTTTCTTATATTAACTGATAGTCCTCAGAAATTTAAAGAAAATATAGTACGAGAACATCTCACGGGACCTCAGCACTATCCTGACAATGGACTCGTCTCCGGGACCAGGGGCGAGGTGTCCCGTAATCAAGAAGAAGTCCTCAGAAATTGGATATGGAACAAGTCAAAGCAAAAAGATGAAATAAAAAGGATATTAAAGACATGGTTGAAATAGAACAAAATCTAAGGCTGCGTGTTCATATGCGAGGAAACCGAAAAAAAGAAGTAATACAGTGCATAAAATGCCATTCTTTTGTTCACACAATGCGTGGTTGAATTTGAGGATAAAAAATACCTTTGCTTTAATTTTGCTTAAAGAAATTGGTGGTGCAATTTGGAAAACCAATTTCTTTAATTGAACCGATTACACAATTTTAAGAAGCATTTCCCTTTCTACTTTAAAGTGTATTACTTCAAGAGTCAATTATATTTTTTAGGATAAATAAACTACAAAAAGAATCTACTACTTTTTTTTTATTAAAATTATTTTTCTATCACTAACAACTAAGTAAAATGTTTAAGTGACTCGCACACAGCAACCTTTCCCTACTTCGGCCATTTTAAAAATACCAAATTGAAATCAAGCATATATTAGACCAACAAACTATTTTTCTTCTTAAGCTGTTCAACAAAATTGTCAATAAAACGAAATTTATCGAATGGTAATTCTGTGGAATGCGCTAATCATTTTATTTATTCACCAATTAAGTTAAAGTTTTGGTTAGTTTTCACATTTGTACCATGGAAACTAAGATTTTAAGTCGATTTTCGCTTCATTCGGCTTGCAAGAATGCGTCATTTCAGAAACAACACAATTAACTTTTGCTTTTAAGATTCCTTTACACTTTTCGTATCTTTCATTGATGCAACGCCATGTGACTATATTTCCGAGGCTACTACGAAATTTACAATACTGATATCCGTTATAAGAAGCTGATGGCTTATTTTTCGTCGTTTCAAAAATTTCAGTACTCTTGCTCGTTCTTAAAAATTTAGATAAAAGCAAAGGAGAGTGGAAAAAAGCAGACACGCCGAACAGAATCAAATAAAGAAATAAAACTTTAAAAATGTTCCTTGGATTTTTAAAAGGTGAGGGTAAAGTTAATTATCAATTTTCCTTGGGAAAGTGGTGATTATGCCATAGAAAAGAACCCTCACCCATCAATCACTCTCTTATCAGAACGGCAACTATGCATTTTCTATTGCACCTCTAGTTGTTCGCCTACTTTTTCTGCCAAAGGTAATTACGATCTAGTAAACCTACAATGTGTGCGCAAATTTCACTAGTTAATGATGTGCGGAAATGCGCCCGTGCGCTCATTTCCCTAGAAAGACTCCCACCCACACTCACCCCTTCCCCCATTTTGCGGTTTCCGCTTTTGTGAGAGAGTCTGGGTCCCCCTAACCGACTATCATGTTTCAGTTTTATGACCTAGAACGTCGAGAAATATCAAACCAAAAGAAAATCCGATTTTCTATGTACTGCACCATTTTTCATCGGATTCTTACATTGGCGAAACGCTTTGGCACATTGTGTTCCAAAAAATGTGCTCCGCTTTATACTGAGAACCGAAAAGAAGGTGCTACATTGCAAAAACTGTTCGATCTGAAAATGATTCATTTCGATTCAGTTCCTAATTGGAAACCGCGTCCAATTAATCCTCCAAGCTGTCGATTGTTTTCATACAATAACTTCAAGCTCTTTTTAAAAGAGAGCTTTTAATGTTGACAGACAATACTTTTAGATATGTCATCTAAACTTATATTTTATACAAGAAATCCTACGAAAATATACAAATATATAGGAATAATCTGTTCTTGAACTGAACCTGAAAAAGCCGGCTCTTCTTCTTAGAGGGTTTTAATGATGACTAAACTGAAAATCAACTAAGAACTGCTTAGAAAATCTTCGTGTAAGCTTTTAAATCCGTATGGTTTTCTTGAATATGTTTCTTTACAAATGTTGAAGAAGCTGAAAGAAGGTCCTGCAGGAGTTTTCGAGACCTTGATATTTTCCTGTACGACTCTCCTCGTTTAAATGAACGATTATTTTAATTACAGATTTAGTAGGAAGTTTGTTTGATTCAAAGTGTTTTGATCTTCCTGTGCAAGCACTTCCTATTTTACGAACGAAACGGTGACTTCTTTATTTTCTGTTAAATGTCGCGATCGGAAAACCTTCCGTGTTGAGTAACCTTGCGGTTTTGTGGTGCAAAAAACCGGAATTACCTATTCTGCGAGAACATTTAATGCAAAATTCAAGTAATGAAATCCTATTGTGGCTGATACTTTTGAATATGCTGGTGAGGAAAGGAAATATTCTCCAATAGAGAGGAAAGTAAGAGAATTTTATGATTTTAAAATTGAATATTATTTTTATTTGTGTTATACTCAGAATGCATTTTATAGATCTATCGATTGGTTGAAAATATTGTTCATCCGCCGCCCCAACCTTCTCTTAGGTAACTTGCAGTGAAAATGTATTAAGTTATGCAACTAAATGTTCTCATCTGGAAGCAATGCAAAATCCAGTAAAAATATGCAAAATTACTTCTTCTGCTGACGGTTTTTCACTGTTTCTTAATTTGTTGTTTCCCATATATAACTTTGGGAAATAGTATAAGAAGAAAAACTATTTTTCATCATCTTAATCCTACGTTAGTATGGCTGGGTAATTCGGCACCTCAACAAAACTATTAGTAATCGTATTCACTAGATTCTTTAAATTTTATGTTTATTTATACTTTGGAGTATACTGGTACCCCAATGCACTAAGGACGTAAGAAAAATAGTCGCACTAACACATTGTTAAAATTCAAAATATTATGTAATCAATGATGCCTGTTTGATTGTTACATTTCTTAATTTCTTTGTTTTATTGCTAATTCTATAGCTATTAATTGTCCCAAATGGCTGTTAACTAACGCAAAATACTGCACGTAATTATAGTATTTTGGCATGCATTTGCATATAATTTTAGTGTCAAAGCAACACATTAATGCACTGTTTAGCTAATGTAGATGATTTTCAGTATTAGCTGTAGCTGAGTATCAGTGGCGCCTGTTACTTTGTAGCTGATTGCATGTTGTAACCAATCCTACATTGCGCAGCTGTGCCTTTCTACATAAATTTTGGATTTTCTAATTAATTTTGAATGATTTAATTATTAGTCAAAAAAAGAAGATTTTTTGGCATGATGTTGGTAAATGTCACCAAAGAATCTGTAACTAAGCAACTACTAATTTTTTATTAATTTTAATTTAAAATTTACCTTAAAAATAAATGTTTGGTTATTTTTCTTGCATTCTTTTCTCTCATCCTAACATTAAAACCAGCTGGAGTGGTCTCCCCTAAACTTTCTCGTATACTCTTTAACAAAGGTGTCATTTCCCTGCGCCCTCGAGCAAATAAAAACTGCTAATTTTCTGTTTCCAAGAACTCCACGAATTTCCCCCAGCGAGCATCAAGGGTGCGGAAAGGAAATGAGTAATAGAAATGAAACGCGCCATTACTCAAATAACGGCCTTGCGTCATTGTGTGATGACAAAAGACGAATAGGCGAATGAATCGAGGAGAATAATCATTCCCAGACAGCTGGGATTATTGTGTAAAATAAAATAACTTATAAACGAAGTATAACTCACTCAAACAATCTGTGTGCAAGATCGCAAAACTTAATCTTTTCAAGGTAAGTCCAACTTCCTACTTTTCACCTCATAATTTAAAATATGGCTTTTCAACAAATATTTTTATTAATTATTTAATGACTACCGAAACTCTTCACATGTTAGAAAAACCAAAAATCAGTATCTATACATGTGGTATCAAAAACGATGGACATGGATTTGGTTATATGCATCTGATATATAAAACGATAGACGCTAAATCAATTATATGTATCTGATACATAAAATGGTTGGCATAGAATCGATTATATTTATCTAATACATAAAACGACAGGCATAGAGTCGGTTATATGTACTGTTCAGCAACGGATTCTGAGACTACCACTTTTGAACGGTTTTACATCGGAAAAGGGTGTCGGGCAATAAGTCATATGAGCGCATTTCCGGAGTTCTTTGTTAGCTCACGCTCAATAAAATGAAAACATCACCTTTCCATTCTTCACTTCCCCCTATTTTTATGAAAATAACTCCGCCCGGTGCATGCGCAAAAGTGCAGGGGGTTTCCAAATCCATTGCTATACAATATCTGATATATAAAACGGTTGCCATAGCATAGATTATATTTATCTAATAAATAAAACGACGGGCATAGAATCGGTTATATGTATCTCATACATAAACAAATAGATATGGAATCGGCTTTATGTATCTGATACACAAAATGAACTAGTTATATGAACCATACCAGTGTTCATACTCGCGAGCATAATTGGTACTTTCCTTTAATTTTCAACGTTTACGCTTATTTTTAAGAATGACCAGATAGTCTGTGAAAGGAAGGGAGAGGGAAGACTGTCGGTATTCAAACCGGAATGTCATGCTTTCGAGACCCGATTGTACCAAAGATCCGCTGTGTATATAGGCCAAAAACTCATTAAAACTCATCGGAGTGAAAAGTCCTTTCGCTGATTCAGTGGCGGATTTTGACAATATGAGGCTATAGGCCCAAAACTGTTTCTAGGTCCATCCCCCTACGCAATGTCGTAAATTCCCAGTCGGCTTAACACTGCAATGGACGTCGATTACCCCACGAGTATCTGGAGACACGAGGCGAGCACCTGTACGGAAAACCGCCACTGATGCGATTTGATGTAGCAGTTTGAAGAAGAACGCGCTGGCTCAAGTGTCCATTCGTCGTTTGACCACGATTCAACACTACGAGGTCCGTCTATTACGTCCAATACAAACTTCGCGCAGCTTTGAAATGGGGTGTTTATCTAACTGAAACAAAAAAAAATCTCTATTTTCAACAGTGTTATGTGTATGTATTCTACCATGTGGAATAGAGCAAGCCGAATCCACTGCACACAGCAGACTTTTTACTTTCTCGCATGCGAAGTATACGAAGTTTAGTTCCAGTTATATTAACGTTCCATTTTGAAGCAACACGAGGTCTATTTTCGGACGGGCTTCGTCATTTTGAAACATGGTCGGATGAAGAGGATGACAGTCGAGTTGGCACACCCTCTCTAAACTTCCGCACCACACCAGCGGGAGAACGTTTGGCGCCCTAAGTATGATTTAACGTGCAACGGGCCCACATACACGGCGGATCTTCAGTGAAATCGGGTTTCGAATCTGGAACCCTGACCCCGAAGACGAGACCTTGCCACTAGGCCAGCGCGACACTGAAGTACACACAAAGAAACTATTGTAATTCTCAAAAAAATTCAACTTCGATTGAGTCTCAGACCTCCAATATCCGAAAAACGCATTTTTGGAATTATGTCTGTCCGTGAACACTATAATACGGAAACGAACTGAGCAATAGTTTTGGTATAGTAGAACCAACTATAGTTTGGCATGCGGTTCTAACACCAAATTTGTTGACTCTTATCAAATTTTGGACAAATTCATGTATGGGAAATGTGCATCCGTGTGCATGCAAACACAATAACTGAAAAAGGCAAGGATCTAGAAGAATGAAATTTGCTACAATTTTTTAATTATTAGTCAATAAAAGAAGATTTTTAGCATTATGTGGGTAAATGTCACCAAAGAATCTGTAACTAAGCAACTACTAATGTTTATTTAATTTTAATTTAAAATTTACCTTAAAAATGAATGATTCTATTATTTATTTTACATTCTTTTCTCTCATTTAGAAAGATTTTTTTAACTGCGCATGAAATATAAATAAAAAATCGTGAAATTTTAAAGTTAAAATAAATAGACATATATGGATGTTGCTTTCATATTTAGTTACGAAAGAAATTAATAGTGCATTATTTTTATAATTAATTTTTATTTATCAATAATTATCCTTCATTTTGATTTTCTCGTATACGAAGTATACAAAGAGACAGTATTGTAATCGACAAAAAATTCGAACTCGAGATTTTGACGAATCTCCACGTTTTAGACCTCCCTGAGTCCGAAAAACACAACTTTGGAATTATGTCTGTATGTCTGTGAACAAGATAACTCGAAAACTATTAGAGATAAAGGGATGAAATTTGGTACGTAGTCTCTAAACATAATTTGTAGGTTTCTATCAAATTTTGGACAAAATCCGTCAACGGAAAATCTGTCTGTCTGTATGTCCGCGGTCATGCGAACGCTATAATTCAAAAACTTGAATAGCTAGATCGATAAAATTTCTTACACAGTTTCATCGTCATGAATGTAGGTCCGTATACAATTTTGGGCCAAATCCGTCAAAAGGTTGACTGTCTGTCGGTCTGTATAAGCGCATCTCCAACGAGTCCGCTATCTCCACGCGCATGCGTATTGAACGCAATCTTCTGTGCACGATATTTATTGACTCCTGCTTGGCGCTTTTTTTTATCTGATTCTCCATGCGCATGCGTACTTGGTAGCAATCTGTGCACGCTGAAGGATTGTCCTTGAGACAAGAAAGAGTAGAAATCGGTATTCATTTAATCGGAACGCATCTCTTCAAATTTGATTCTTTACCTAAAAATTTTCTGATAGTCATTGGATCCTGTGTTACAATAGGTTCGAATTTTGTTATCCACGCGGGGGGAGGGGAAACAGCACCTTTTTCGAGAAATATACGAGAAAGTTTAGGGGAGGCCACTCCCGCTGGTTCCCTGAGTGATGAAAGACCTGAAAGGAATGCTATTGGTTCGTTGATGGATTTAGATATTGCATGCAGAATTAAATAAATTAGTGATTACAGTGAAACCTCGCATAACGAGCAAAATAAATTGTAAAAAAATGGCTCGCATAACAAGCGACGTTTCGCATAACGAGTGACGAGGAGATGTGAATTCCCGGATTTTGCGCCTGCTACTGTCATATCCACGGAGCTTTTCTTTTGACTTTCTCGTATACGAAGTATACAAAGAGAAAGTATAGTAATCGTCAAAAAATTCGAACGCGAGATTTTGACGAATCTCCACGTTTTAGACCACCCGCAGTCCGAAAAATACAATTTTAGAATTATGTCTGTGTGTCTGTGAACACGATAACGCGAAAACTATTAGAGCTACGGGGATGAAATTTGGTATGTGGTCTTTACACATAATTTGTAGGTTTCTATCAAATTTGGGACAAAATCCGTTCACGGGAAGTCTCTCTGTCCGCGGTGATGTGAACACTATAACTCAAAAAATTGAAATTAGAACTTTAAAATTATTTTAAAAAGAAAAAACAGAAAAAGTAAACATTAATAATAAATTCAAAAAATTGAATAGCTAGATGGATGAAATTTAGTACACAATTTTATCATCATGAATGTAGGTCCGAATCAAATTTTGGACCAAATCCGTCAAGAGGTTTACTGTCTGTCGGACTGTATAATCGCATACTTGTAAAAATTATATCTCCTAAACCCTTGGGCTTAGATAAATAACAATTGGTATGATGGTTGCTAACATTAATTATAGATCTGTGCCCAAATGTCGTTTCAATCGGTTAAAAAAAGGCATTCAAATTGCACAATTAATTTTTCTAATCCGATTCTTCATACGCATGCGTACTGGTAGCAATTTCTGTGCTTGCGGAAGTATTACGCCACTTTGTCCTTGAGCCGGCAAGAGTGGAAGTGCATGATTAGAATTTGTACGCATCTCTTTGAATTTGATTCTCTACCTAAATATTTTACAATCACTATAATCTACAATAAAAAACCTTTTGATAATCATTGGATTACAGTAGGTCCGAATTTTTTTAGCCACGCGGGGGGAGGGGGAACAGCACCTTTTTGGGGAAGTATACGAGAAAGTTTAGCAGGGGAGACCACTCCCGCTGGTTGCTTTAATTCTTATCAAACTAGGTGTCTAGAACTTGGGCGTGAGCTTTTAACTGTAACCTCTTTTTACTGTTAATCGAATGAGATCTTTTGTTTTGATTTCTCTTTTCTAGTAATAAACGTTTTGAATGGAACGAATGACTTTGGTTGTTTTCATTTTTTGATTCCAGTAATATTTAAGGCCATGGTGTTTTAAAAACTATTTTTCGGCTGTGCATTCACAGTTGTTGATACGCTACGTAACAAATGATGTGACGTATTTGAGTCAATGACGTAACGTAATTCACTTTTTTCTTTTAACCGCTTAACTTAACAGCCCGAGAATACTCGTGCATCGAATTATCGAAATTTTAGTCTTATAAACTAAAATTGAATCATTAATTAGTTTTATAATTTGACACAAAAAATATGTAGGATCCATAAGCATCTCAAGTATTCTATGCCTTCTTAGATGAATGAAAACGACAGCCCCTTTCCAAAACAGGAGGAGTCATCTTATTAGATAGCAAAGAAAACTATTCAGTTAAGTGGCTAATAAGGATAACAGAACAGCTACATCAGTCCGTGGTTAGCACTTATTCCGCTTTTCATTTCTGAAAATCCTACCCGCATTCCATGCTGGTTGATTCTGCATCAAAGATAAGATGAAGATGATTCAGGCTCCTTGACGATCTTATATATACTAATTTTCTTTGAATAACCGTTACACATAAAATTTTTTGAGTATTGTTTTCGGCATGGAACGCATTATCGTAATTTAATAATGATTGATTGATATTGAAAATTGTTATTGATTGATTTCTATACGAAAAATTGTTTCGTATAACGAGTAAGCTCCTATAACTAATTATGTTCCCAATGCGAGGTTTCACTGTATATTCATACACTAAAGAAAGTTGGGGTTTCTGCAGTTCCGCAGTGCATAGGTAGGAGCCGTTCTGATGATTATAATAATCACGGTGATGCGATGCAGTTAGGAGTCTTGGGGGTCTATTCTGGTACCCCAGGTTGGGTTGGGAGTTGGGGTTGGGTTCGGTGTTTCAGGGGGGGAACCCCACCCAACCGGGGGTACTAGAATAGACCCCTTAGATCCATGGGTGATGCAGATATCATTGCCTACCTAACCAAAATTTATCAATAATATTTTTAAAATTTTATGCATCAATGTAAGTGCAAAATACCATTGCCTCCTTTCAGAGTTTCATCTTTACCAGCCATGCCACCCGAAAGAGAAGGCAAATGCCCCTCAAAGATGCCATGGTACCAAGAGGTAGATGGATGGCGGATTCCGGGTCTTTTCTGCCCCGAAGCCTTCAGATCTGCTTTGTCATACAAGCCCCGGCCCGATGACCTGTTTGTTGTCACGTTCCCAAAATGTGGGACCACCTGGTTGCAGAACATAGTGGCCTGCATCCTCCGGGACGGTAGGCCATTCGAATCGGCGCTGCAGTTTTTCACGGAGACTCCCTTTCTAGAAATGACTGGAGCAAAAGCTGGAGAAGATCTAAAAAGACCCGGGGCAATAAAGATGCACCTTCCGTTTTACAAGACACCCTGGTCACCAAAAGCCAAGTACATTTACATAGCAAGAAATCCAAAGGTAAAGAACACAGGGTGTGATGGAAAGAAGGGCCAAAAATCTTGATGTAACTGACAATTTTTGTAATACAATGTTCTATCGGAAGCCAGACGTTTCACGTAATAAGGCCCAGATTCGGAAATTGAATATTCAATTTCCAAATCGAAGATTATGTGTGGAAGATTCCTTGTTTGATCCCCTAAATATCTCCTGCCTCGATTTCTTTCTATGGAGATACCTGAAGAGCCTCTGTAAGAACTGTTTACTCCGGACTGCAATAAATCCACTTTTTTCTTTCACTAGTTTACTAGTAGGAGTATACTATTTAAATAGGAGCTATATACATATGTACAATTTCGATTCACGTTCAAGATTACTCATAATTACTTGGAGTCCACATCTGGGTTTCCTACAAACCTGTACACAATCCGTGAAAACAGCCCAATCCCATTAATGGCGCCTACCACCTCCTCTTTCTCACAACTGTTTCTTCCACTCTGCACTTCACATCTTTTGGCTGAGAGCCGGAACAATTGCGTGGAGGTTACCCAGACAGCAATTTTAGTTTGCAGCAATCTTGCTCTGCAAATCTGCAAGCTTGCAACAAGATTGACACGGCAAGAGTGTCACAAGCTTGCCGCGTCAAACTCATTGCAAACTAAAGCAAAAATAGAGTACGAAGAAAATCTTGGATTCGAACCCCCGACATACAGCTTCCTAAATCTGTCGTCCTAACCACTCAGCCAGCTAGACTCTAAGAGGCGAAGATAGATTGCGCTAATAGATCGTGCATCTACAATTTATTTTAAACTGTTTTCTTGATTTCATTAATATTTTAAATTTTGAGTTGAGAATATGATTTGAAGTCAAAGAGAGAGTGATTTTCGCTAATAATTACGTTTTGAAAAGTAGAATAAATTATGAAATTAGAGTTCAAAAGTAATTACTTTTAAAATGGGACATTCTCTATGACTCCGGTGAAATAGATGTGTTGCATTTTGTTGTTGTCTATTTGAATCCTTGTAAATATAAAGTTTTATTTCTTATATGATGAATGCAACTTTTCTTTTTCCATTTTCTTCGTTCTTACCTTATTTCTGCTTTCACATTACGCATTCGACGAAGCAGTGTGTTATAATAATTGTTACTTTTGTCACATTCAGCAACTTTCTAAAGTTTTAAACAGCTTTCGTGCTGCTCTCTGTACATTTCCAGTTGAATTAAGTTAATGTTCTGCATTCCATACGGTTTCATGTTCATGCTGTGACATCGTCGTTCAGCAGGCCAGAGGCGAAATTTCTCCGATCCACTCTAAGACGGGGGACAGAAAAAAGGGGTAGAGAAGAGAGGGAATTGTATGAAGGAGTTCAATGACCAGAGCCGGATGAAACCGAGGGAGGTGGACGTTGAGTGTGAACGTGCGGCCGAAAAGAGAAAGACATGAAGTTTGAAGAATCCCTGTGTAAAAATTAGTAATATGTATATAATTATATTAGTCCAGAATATATAAATAAATTAAATGTACATAATCCCATTGGTCTTCTTTGACTGGGATTAGCCCACCAGAAAACATTTTCACTGAGCTGTTTGATTCACTACGTCACATTGCCATATGTGAAAAAAAATTTCAGAAATATTGGTTACTGTTATTGGTTTTAAAAAAATAATTTTTTCTCTTCCTCCTGTAAAATTGCGACGAAATGGATCTTTGTCATCTTTCGTGCACTTTCAGGACTGCTGTGTCTCTTTCTACCATTTCACGGAGAGCATGCCAGCTTATCGCTTCGAAGACGGAGAATTCGACGATTTCTTCGAGCTCTTCATCAATGGAGAGACAGATTTCGGCGAATACTTCGACACCACTCTGTCCTGGTGGGAACGCAGAAACGAGCCGAATGTTTTCTTCATCACTTACGAACAACTAAAGAAGGACACGAAAAGTTACGTACTGAAAATTGCCGAATTTCTTGGAACTGAGTATAAGGTAAGCAGCTAATGTTAGTAAATTTTCAAAGCTAATTTGCTCAAAGTAATTCAACCAAAACATGAATTAGTACAAATTAAAATTCTCAGAACGTAAATTACATAAGTTAAAACCTACCGTATCGTTAATAAAGGAAGTTCGCATCCATATGAGTGGCACATTGAATGGGCTTATTCAAAGAAGTTGCATACAAAGCCAGTTTCTTGTAAACAATGATAGTAAGAAAACATTTTAGCCAGTAGCGGCTGGCCCATTAGGGTTGCAGAGCTGCAGTCCCCCTGACATTATTTTAAAAACTTGTATTTTCGTTTTAATTCTTATTGACTTACTTTCCCACTTCGAGAGTTCCATGATCAACAAAATTTGTGAAAAAAGGGTAACAAAAAAACGTAAAATCTATCAACGACTAAGAGAGACACAGGCCAGAGATGCAAAAAGATTCCTCCCCAGCGTCAAAATTGGCGCAATGAGCACCGCTGAGCGATGAATCGGGAGAAAAAGGCTAGCCTTTCTCCGAGCTATTCCGGCCCTTATTCATATTTGAAAAAACAATTACATAATATCATTTCAGATTAATGGTATCGATACTGCGACGGCTCTGACAAAGGTGTCAGAGCTAGAGGGTATATTCCTAGAGTTAATTTTAACCTTCTAACACGTAACAAATACTTATTATTTTTCTTTCTGGGCATGGTCCTTTTCCTTTTTATTTAAATTGATTCCATATTATAAATAATCATTGTGCATCTGCGGGGGTCGGGGGAACGTCGAACTCTTCGCTTTCGAATACACTTAAGCTAGTTTTTATCACCTTACCCGACCTTCTAATGAATTTAAACCTCACTGGTTCCTTAGTGTTCTAGGGAACGAAACATCGTTGAGTAAGATCAGAAAAATTTCCGAAATTTCAAGTGATAGTTGCGCAGAGATTCAGAGAGGCGTGGGCAGCTGAGTTTTTTTAGGGAGGGTTCTGTCAGCTGTTGTGTTTTTTTATTATTTATTTACGTAGGATATTACCAATAAGAATAATTTAATAACCGCGAAAATAAGATTGTGAAAGCTAGATTAATTTTGGCGATAGATGGAGCCAAGAGTCCTGCTCATGATACGTCATGAACAGCGCCCTCTTTTTCCTCACAAAACCAGCGAGCACACTCAGAGAGACGCAGCACGCAGCAGACAAACCCGGAACTCTCTCTCTCGTAATCCCTCTTTTACTAGAATGTGGGCTAAATCTGTTTCGGCGCAGTTAAGTCGCCCGATCATCATGTTACGGTAACTATATCCCATTTAACTTTTCCTTCTGGTTATCTCTCTAATACCGTAATTACTTTTAACCCATTAACGTCTATCTCAATTTTAATCTAGCTCGCGTATAAACATGACTTCATGTAAAGCATTAAACCTTTTGTTATCTTTCTTTTTACATATCTCCCCCTGTAAAATTCTCCCTATAGCCTCTTAAATAAATGTTTTATATTTAAATTGAAGTCTCCTCGTTTATTTTATGTAATATTTTGTTTTAAATTTAATGTGACTGAAACCCTAATAAATCCCCTAGACTTAATTCCGATCCACTTACCCCTTAAAGATAATTCCTCCGTGGGCATTCTGTTTAACCGAACGGAATCCCACATTTATTTTTATTTTTTCCGGTCCCAGCTTCTAGTAGCTCTTCTGTTTATTGGTGGCACTGACTCAACTGCATGTGCATTTTGTTCCTTTTTGTCTTTCTTTGTATTGGATTTTTTAATTGACTTGACTATCCATACCCTTGGTACTTTCTGTTGTGTAGATTTTTGCTTATGATATAAATTGCTTTTCTTTTCTATATATGTGGGATTCCGTTCTATAAACAAAATGCCCACAGAAGGGTTGTCTTTAAGGGGTAAATAGATCGGGTTTATGTCTAGGGGATTTAAGGGGTTTTGTTACATTAAATTTATAACAAAATATTACATAAAATAAACAAGTAGACTTCAAGTTAAATGCAAAACATTTATTTAAATACTATAAGAAGAATTTGCAGGGAGAAGGAGATACGTACATAGAAAGTTTACGAGAGTATTGAGAATTTATATGAAATCATATTTAGCTTATGGAGATAGATTAACGAGGGATATATATTACGGGATAAGAATATTACGGTATTAGAGATTTACAGAGCCATAAGGAAAGTGAGATGGGACATAGTTACTTACAACCTGGAGATCGGGCGGCTTAATTGCGTCGAATTGATCTGACTCACATGATGAGAAATTGCGAGAGAGATTTGAGCGTGGAAGCTATCTGCGGTGCGGTGCGCTGCGCTGCTCTCAGCGTGCAGTCTGGTTTTGTTGGGAAAAAAGAGGGCGCTGCTCGTACTTCGTACAGAGCAGAATTCTGGCTCCATCTATCGTCAAAAAAATTAATCTATCTCTTACATCCTTCTTTATGCAGTGATTAAATTATTCTTTACGGGTAATATCCTACATATATAATCTTATGGGTATCGAACGATGCGTTGTTCTTGGGTGCTTGTGCTGTTCCTGCCATTTTGACCTTCCATCTCTTGTTTTTATCGAATTTACTATATTTTAACTGTTTGCTGTACGTGATGTATAGTATCTTCTACCCCGTTGGGCGTTGTAGATATGTTTTAGTTTGTGTTTATTTATTTTTTAAAATTCTTTTTAATAAAAATAAATAAAATTTATTAAAATACTATAGGAAGATTTTTTAATAATTTTAAATAATTTAAAAATAGTTTTTTAAATTATTAATTAATAGATAAATAATTAAAATTTTAATTTTAATTTTCGGTTTGTAATTTTTGATCCCAGAATAGACTTGTTTGTTAATTAAATAAGTCTTTTTTTTTCAAAAAATATGATATTGTCTACCCTTAATACAGCCCATGTTCCGGCGATGCTTGTAAGCCTTTTATGTTAAATAAATTCTGGTCGGGAAGGGTTAGGGCCCTGCTGCTCTTCCCCGGGGCTGGAATCTTGGTTCTCTCCACGGAGATCTTTAATGTCGTACACCCTTTCGGGTAGGCGGGTCGCCGTGGGATAGGTTCAGGTTCAAGCCTTTCTCCGACTGAATTTAGAAACACCCGAGCTGCGTTTATTGCACGTCTTGTTTGACGCGCGACTTTCGCCTTAGCTTTCTCATTCGTCTCTTTTTGCTTTCTCTCAGGTGCTGTTTAATGAGTTTCTTTTCCGCTTCATGTTGCTTCGACAGAAACATGTCTGGTTTATTGAATATTCGTTTTTTATTGCTAGAAATCACTCTTCAAAAAGAACTTTGAAGATAATTTTCTAAAATATTATTCAGTTAAAAAGTTTTAAAGGAGGGATCAAGCATTATTATTAGAGATATCTGAGGAAAGCTGAACGATTCAGATCTTCAAGAAATCGTATTTTCACAGCTTCCCCTGACCGAAAAATTGAATATAAAAAGTGCAGGTCGCATTAGACCGGATTTGAACGTTGTTCAAAAACCCATTTCACCGAAAGCTTTTGCAGCACTCTTGTTTCTGAGCTGACGAGCCGCCACTAATTTGAACACAATACAGAAGGAAAACGAAAGTTCTGTGTGGGTACGCAATAACTGCCCTACGTGACTTCCATTGGTCCATGGGCAAGAGACACGAATAACTTATTTGTGTCGCCTGACCCTATTAATTTCATGACATTAGAAATGCAGCCGAAATCCCGAACACAATTTAATATACTTTTTTCAAAGAACACGAAGCCACTAAATAACGATGCAGAAGAATATTCTATGTCTTGGTTTTGATCTTCTTTTCGAAATAAAAGTTTTTACACTAAATATGCAGGAGAAACTTGAAAAGGACGAGAAAATGCTCCAGGACGTCATCCATCACAGCAGCTTCGCTTTCATGAAGGAACACCTGAACAGGCACTTCACAGAGTTGATGGGGATGCCCAGGGAGGTGTTCGAACTGAACCCCGACATTCCTTCGGGGCTCAGGACGATGCTGCTATCGGGAAACTTACAGATGAAGAAGAAGGATGCAGAAAACGTCAGTTTTATACGAAAAGGTGAGTTATAGAATACTATCGATTAGAACACAGGGTTATTCAAAACAATTGAACCGGTTGCAAATGGCTGTAACTTTCTTGTTGTTGCGGTTGCGGTGCTTTGAGACCACGAATTTTAAACCATCCTGGAAGCTAGTGCTGAAATGCGAGATTGTTCTGAAGACAATGCGGTCTTCGTTGTAGTTTTTTTGAATAATGAAAACAGTGTTTAAATATTAAAAGTTCTATATCGACGCACTATTAATACAATTATATCAAAAATACAGTTCCATAGAATCACTATTCATTAATGAGTAGAATTGAAGCAAACTGCTTGTTGCAGTAAAGAACAAATGTTTCTCGACAAGGTGGAGACATGATAAAAGTAGAAAAGATATGTGCGGGTGTTGACAACGGAGAAAACCAGCGGGAGTGGTCTCCCCTAAACTTTCTCGTATACTTCTCTCGTATTCCTCTTCCCCTGTGTGAATAAAAAATTCGAACCTACTGTAACACGGAATGCAATGTCTATCAGAAGTTTTTTTTTAATTAGATTATAGCGATTGTAAAATATTAGGTGAAGAATCATATTCAAAGAGATGCGTATGTATTAAAACTTAGCAATATTTATTTTCTATCATACTCTAGCGAGCTCCGCTAATTCGAAGGAGCTTCTAAATTGGAGAAAATGACCTCGTTCGCTATTGTTGAATAGCTTGCGCATGCGCAGAGATTACTTCCAGTACACAAGTTTAAAAAATGCATATGCAATTTGAACGCCTTTTTTCTAACCGAATGAAACGAAATTTGGTCACAGATCTATAATTAATGTTAGCAACCGTCGTAACAATCTTTATTTATCTAAGCCAGGGCTTAGGAGATATAATTTTTACAAGTATACAATTATATAGTACGACAGACCATCAGCCCTTCGACGGATTTGGTCCACACTTTGATACGGATCTACATTCATGATGATAAAACTGTGTACCAAATTTTATTCATCTAGATCAGAGGTTCCCAACCTGTGGTACGCGTACCCCTGGGGGTAAGCGAAGGATCATTTGGGGGTACGCGAAATCAAAGTTGTTAATGGCGGAAACAAGAAAACAAAGGGATTAAAAAAGTTAGAGAATTTTTGTTTCTTCAAATGTATACTTGCTATTTAATAACTATACCACTTGAATAGTTGATTATCACGAAGCGTAATTTTTAGCTATCCTTGGAGTTAAGAAGAAATAATTACAATTTAATTTTCATTTGCTTTGGCGTCGATTACTATTGTGAAAATGGAATAAAATGTAAAATCAAACATAAGTTCTGCAATTGTTATTAATTCGAGTCATTTGACTCTTAAGCTAACCTTAATATCATTAATAAATCTTATGTGCATAGACGGATGGTTGAGGGGGTTGGATATGATAGTAGGGGGTACGCGAAAACAAAAAGAATAATCAAGGGGTACGCGAGAGGAGAAAGGTTGGGAACCCCTGATCTAGATATTAAAGTTTTTGAGTTATAGTGTTCACATGAACGAAGGCAGAGACTTCCCGTAGACGGATTTTGTCCAAAATTTGATAGAAACCTACAAATTATGTCAAGATCACATACCAAATTTCTTCCCCGTAGCTCTAATAGTTTTCGAGTTATCGTGTTCACAGACAGACACATAGACGGACATAATTCCAAAATTGTGTTTTTCGGACTTAGGAAGGTCTAAAACGTAGAGATTCGTCAAAATCTTGAGTTCGAATTTTTTGACGATTACAATACTTTCTCTTTGTATACTTCGCATACGAGAAAGTAAAAAGTTGCGTCCGGTCAGAGCGGTTGAAGCGAACAGAATCATACATCGAAAGTAAACAGTAAACAAACTAGTATCGCCGACTACCGGAGGCGCTAAATAAAGCATGCAAGGAAAC
The DNA here is from genome assembly GCA_013235015.1 of Araneus ventricosus. Taxonomy (NCBI): domain Eukaryota; kingdom Metazoa; phylum Arthropoda; class Arachnida; order Araneae; family Araneidae; genus Araneus; species Araneus ventricosus. The sequence continues at coordinate 78,856 of BGPR01003160.1, read as the reverse complement.
AAAGAATACAATATGCACTAATTTCAAATTAAAACAAAGTAAAGTAATAGAATATAAAAGTAATAGAATAAAGCAGACAGAACACAAAAACACATTAATATTAAAAGAAGAAGAAAATGAGCAATAGGTTTCGGAAGACTTGTAAATAGCCGAAACACAGTACAGAAGGAAGTTTAAAGTTTTGTTTGCGTACGTATTAAATACTGCTTGTGACTATCCCTTGTCAAGAGAGCAACATCCATTTGGTAGTCCATTTCACTATCATGTGAAGCATTCTTTATGCGAACCTTCATTTCGTTCACTCTTGCACGCAAAGGAGGGGTTAAGACAGAGTCTACAACACATCCCAACGATATGAAGATACAAAAAGTAGTTTAGATAGCCACATGCATGTCACTATTGAACGTGCATCAGTAGTTGCTCATATGCATCGGAGTGTCTGGCATGAAATGGGCTATAGCATGAATGTTGCCCGTGAGCCAAGGGAAGTCATCTAGGACAATTATTACGTACCCTAGCAAACGTACCATGATGAAATCCATTTCATGCCAGAAACTCTGATGCATATTCGCAGCTATTGATGCGCTTTCGATACCACATGCAGTGTTCTGAATGTGGCTATCTAAATCTTCTGAAATCACTTCTTGGGTCTTCATGTCATTGGGAAAGTGCCGTAGACTCTGTCTTAACGCCTCCTTTGCCTGCGACAGTGAAAGAATTGGAGATTCGCATAAAGAATTCTTCCCATGATATTGAAATGGACTATCGCACGGACGTTGGTGTGTCCAAGAGAAGTCACAAAGGACAATTTTTTAGTACCCAAACAAAACTTCCAGCTTCCTTTGATATTGTGTTCAAACTATTTATTCTTATCGTTGTTTACAAAAAAGTTAATGCCATTTTTCATTGGTGCAATTGTTTTGAATAACCCTGTATTAGAAACGCATAAATGTTCGAGGAAAAATACAGGAAGATTCGGAATTTATGGGCACATTTTAAGGAAGGTAGAGTACACTATAAAAACTATCTTTCGTATAGAAATGTATAGGCGGAAGTGGCCGTCGAGGCAGAAACACCGAGAAATAGACATGAAAGAAAATAAAAATTGTTTCCTAACAACATCGTTGATATGCATTTCTATACGGAAGTTTCTACAATCATAACTCACATGGCACAGCCGGTGGAACCGTTAGCGCTAAATTTCTATTCCAAGACACCAAGTTTTTCTGCCAAACAGCCACAACGAACACAACGAGGTCCTCAAATTAGTCCGTCAAGAAATGTACGCCAAGATATCCATCGATGCTTCCCACTTGTGGAGTTAAAAATGCAAACATTGCTGTGAAATAGTACTTATTAGCGATGTAGTAAAGAAACGATTTATGTTTCCTTTCGTGTTTGTTTATTATGTTTTTATCCCAAATTACTACTCTCGCAAATATATTCTTATAGAAAATAGGTTAGATATGGTATATACCTCATATAGTTTTACCTATCAATTTTAAACCAATCTATATAAAAAAATGTAAAGATTTTTCCCTTCGTTTCTTAAGGAGATGCTATAATTGATGCATAATGCAATTATACTAGGTATGATTCAAGAGACTTTTTACAAGAAATCTTGGTAGTTTTTCGAAAAACTAGGTGAAAATTTTCATCTTCGACAGCTTTTGCACATTTATTGACATACGTTTTCAGTGATTATTATTTTGCCTAATCTAGTACGTAAAACGGCATTTTTCATGAATGCTACAGTAAATGGCTGTCGAACTGGAACAAATACAGTAATATTTACACTTCAAGATTAAAATAATCTTTACTTTTGTCCGAATCGGGTTATGGGGGGGGGCTATGGTCGACTCTACGATTATACAGCTCTCACAAAGTGAATTAATACGAAAGAAGAAGCAGTTTATGAGTCCCTCAGGCAGACGGTCTCTCTACTGCAACAACGCCGTTTACAGATCTTGTATGGTTCTAGGAGAAGCAACGCAAGCTGCAATTACAAGGGGAAAACAAAAAATTGTTAGTAGATTTGTATACTTAGTGTATTGTTTTAACCCTCAAAACGCCCAATTATTTTTAGCTTTCAGGTTTGAAAACTTAGCTTTTAAAGTGAATTAACCGATATTTTATGTTTATAATTCTAACTCTGAAATCTTAAGAATAGTTTATCCGTGTTTTTTTAAGAAAATATACATATAAATACGGACTATCTGCTCTCGAGCTGAACCTGAAAAGCGGAAAAAGACGTCTCCACCGTTAGGAAGGTCAAGCAATGCAATATTCTTAAGTATAGGAAACATCATTCAGGCTTCTAGAAAGCAAATAATCTGAAATTCTAAATGAAGAAACTTAAAGCATTAGAAATTTGTGTAAACAACCCTCCAGTGGCGCCAAGTAAGGGGGGGGGGGGCGGTCGCCTCCTTACCTTACTTGAAAAAATTAAATTATTTTTTTAGCTATTTAAAAGTAGGAATCTTAAAAAGACAATGGAATTCGGGAAATCTAGCTAATTTTGTAATAAAATTTTAACATTATGCAACAAAATTAGCTGTGCCTAGCTGAAATTTAGGAATGGATATTGTTTACCCTCTAAACTTCCGGGTACTTTTAGATATTAGTAAATTCGCGCCCCGGGCGGGGGTGGGGGGGCCAAGCGCCGCTACTGCAAGCTTCTAAATACAAAAAAATAGAAACGTTATTCAGATATGTTCAGCTTCACCTCCATTCATGGCCTATAAATGACAAAAATGCAGAAAAGTATCATTTTTCTGTGAGTAATTTGTGTACACTAATTTTCTAACTTCCTTTCAGGTATCATTGGTGACTGGCGAAATCATCTTTCACCCTCTCAGAATGCCAGACTGGAGAAAAAGTTCAGAGAGAGGTTTGCGGGAACGGGTCTCTTGGACTTGTGGAAAGACGACATGTAACAGTCTATTTTCCTTTCAAGACGTGTTTTGTAAAAACATAAATATGATTTGTAATCTTTATTGGAAGCGATTCTAAATGATATTTGCTTCATGATATTTTGAAACCGGGCTTAGAATGCAAAAACCATTTTTCAATAGACTGTATTCACTTTCTTCAGTTTCATTCTGCAATTAAAAGTAAATGTTAAATTATCAAGTTGAAGAAGCTTAAATCAACCAACAACTTATCATTTACGGAAAATTCTGAATACCAGATCATTAATTTTCTTGATGAACCTTCCAGCACAACCTGGTAAAGTGGAAACAGATGATTTTTTTTGACACTGGCACATCATTATTTTCAAATATTAGGACACTCTATGAAGAAAGGAAACATTCTGATGGACTCAGTGCATGCGCTCGGCGTTACATCAAGAGAAAATTTAGCTTGGAAAGGATAGCGTTTACACTGTACAACATCCTAACGCTCACTCTTTCTAAACACACGAATGCGCATGCGCAGAATTCATGTCTATACTTAATAGGGTGTTCCTGTTACTTGCAAATGATGCCATAGTTATGTCAAAATGAAACTTCTGTTCATTAGTTCGTAATCAAACCCGAGTCGTCGATATGGCATGAAAGCATTTCGTCAGATCGTGCATTCAAAAACGCAAAGCGCATGTACAGTAAACATCTCAATGCTTCTTGTTCTCATAGAGCTTGCTTCATGTTGTTTGGCTATAATGGCGTGTCCAAAACAAAAGTCGGAGTTTGAAAGATACACACAACCACTTTTGGGGGATCAGACGGAGCGCATGGTCTCAGTGGGCCACAATCTCCACCGCCAAATGCTTGAATCCTTCCACCTTACGATGTTGATATAAACCTGAATGAGGGATCTGGAGATCCGTCTCAGACGGCGGAAAGTCCTGCACTCACGAGGATTTGAAAGACTGATAAAACTGAAAATACAACAGAGAGAAAAGAAAGACAGATAGATAAAACTCCAGCTGATAAAACTGAAAGACATTATTTCAGTTTTATCTGTCAGAAGATAACGCTATCAATTCGGAATACAAAGGTGTCCTAATGATACCTCAAGAGCAGGTAACACGTTACGCCCAAAGGAGTGTATAATTGAAGGTACTACGTGTTTGTAGTTGATTTGATTGAACTGCCATGACTTCAACGTTCGTATCAGACCTATTATTGTCAAAGTTACGCTTACGTCAGTTATCGTCAAAAAATCACCCTACAGAAATAATCGGAAGTGTTCTTCCGTCGACTTTTTGCATACTTCCAAAATACGGTTTATTTTGTGTTTAACTTCGTCGCATAGTAAAGAGTGTCTAATGCACATTTTGAAGCAATGCATCAGCCTATTTGCCAGCTAGGTTCCGAAATTTTACATAAATCTGAAGATTTAATGTAAAGATAACAGTCCAAATTTCGCCGGCATGGATCTTTGAAGTTTAGAATTATTGTGCTCTCTAAACCTCGTACAGACAGACATTCTTCCACTGATGGATTCAGTTCGAAATTTGATACAAGTCTATAATTTTGATGTAAAGATCAAATGTCAAATTTTATTCATCTAGCTCATTGTATTTTTGAAATATTAAATTTACATACGCATTGGAAGATATTACCGCCAATACATCCTCCTATTTCCTGTTAGAATATTGTTACTTCGTAGACAAGTCTCGTTCTACTTAACTTCTTACTTATTTAAATATAACCCCATCGGGGGAGGGCACCGTGAGTTCGCGGAGGAGAGGCTGCCGTATAAGTAAGCAGGCTCTCGTCAACAAGATGTCACAATAATGGTGGTGTGGCGCTTTGGGCCCACTTTCGATGACGGGTCGTACCTCGGCTAAACGGGGAGTTGCTGCATGAGCCGCTCGTAATGGGGGCTATTATGCACAAACCACAGTGCCCCACTATCTGTTGCGGCGGCCGGTCTTTCAGTTATTTACCCGGATGCTTAGGCAGGGCGGGTTTTTTTCTTTGGCCTTATTTAATTATAACTTTTAATAAAAAAAAGTGTATATTTCGTATGTCTTTTATTTCAACGGCTCCCAACATCTTGGTCTTCTGACTAGGACCCCACACGACGAAGTTTGACAAAATGTAGCCCACGTGTAACTTTTGATCATGACGCTAATATAACTAAATATCATGCTGATTTGATACACACAAAGTGCTGACAATTTAATTTTGGGATTAATTTTCATCCTGCTCATGGCATTCCATTACGATTCAATCTAAGGCAGTCTGCCGTTAGATATCAGACGGCATGCGCAGTTGCGTTTGTCATGTGACTGTGACATCACTAGAATTGTTTCCACTATTCGGAAATTCACGTCGATAGTTAATAATGAAATAGTGGAATTTTGAATTTTTTAGCTATATGAAATTGTGTGCAACTAAAGAGATGCATTTTTATAAATTCTTCAAAATATTACTTTAAACATTTAGAAAACTAGCGGGAGTTTTCTGCTACGACTTTCTCGTATACTGACACAATTTGGCGCATTTTGTGTTTAACTTCCTAGTGTAGGGAAGGGAATCGAATATAAACTTTGGATTTCTTCCATTTGATCGACTAGGTCCAAAATTTGACACTTATCTGCAAAAAAAAATCTTGTCATCACTACTTGGTATAAAATTCAAATACTAAAATTCAACCAAGTAGATTCTTACGTTTCTGAGTTACGATGTTCACATATAAACAGCTATAATTCAGAAAATAATCTTTCTGGACTTAAGGGAGTCTAAAATGTAGAAATTCATTAAAGTAGAATTTTCTGACGATTAAAATGCTTCCTTTTCTCTTCATCACATCTACACGAGCTGACTGATCCATGACTTAACTGAACATCAGAGCAAAGAGTAGAGCATCGTATTACAGTATCGTAACCACGTCATTTTACATCGCACCACATAATATAGCACTACAGTAAAACCAACAAGATCTTATATACTTGCTGTGACATAAAATGCGTTATAGACCCCATCGAGATGGGGAGCACCGCGAGTTCACGGATGAGAAGCTGCCGTATAAGTAAGCTGGCTCTCGCCAACCCGATGGTACAATAATGGTGGTGTGGCTCTTTGGGCAGATCTCTGAAGACAGGTCGTACCCCGGTTATCCGGAGGTTATTGCATGAGCCGCTCGTAATGGGGGCTATAATGCAGGATCTCAGTGCCTGACTATGTTGTCGTGGCGGCCGGTCTTTCACGAGTTACCAGGATGCTTTTGCAGGACGGGGTGATGTTCTTTATGTCCCTTATAGCCAGCTGACATAGGAATACGGAATACTTAATTGTTGCCAACAGAAGATAACGTATGAGACGACATACCCCTCCCAAACTTCCATGCCACGCCAATGTTAGGGCATCTGATCGCAACGCATCTAAGGTTGGTCATTCCTATCCCAGAGATGTGGAAACTTTTTGCAGTGAAAGGCTTCATTGAATTTCGCCAGATGGAAAAAAGGCCGCGCGAGCAGAATCTTAAAGGTTATTGTTCTGTAATTATTATTATATTACAGATTAATATATTATTTCAATGCAAATTGCAAACAACTGGTAAGGCCTCAAGAAATTCAAGAAGGCCGCAGAAGCTCCCTATCTATTTAGGCCGGTCCTTCACGACCTCTCCACGCCACTCAAATCCATCCACTACTAGTCACTCCAATCCCATGCCCCGCCTTCTCCGATATCCGATCCGAGATTTTATAGTTTTAATAACGTAATTTATATAATTTTAATATAATATTTTTATCATTTATGTGGGATTCCGCTGAAATAAACAGAATGCCCAAGGAAGGGTTACCTTTAAGGGGTAAGTAGATCGGATTCATTTCTAGGGGGTTTAAGGGCTTTTTATTACATTAAATTTAAAACAAAACATCATAAAATAAACGAGGAGACTTCAAGTTAAATACAAAAACATTTATTAAAGTACTATAGGGAGAATTTACAAGGGGGAAAGATATGTACACAGAAAGTTAACAGGAGATTTAACAATTTACATGAAGTCATGTTTACTACTGAGCTAGATTAAGTTTGGGATAGAGGTTATTGGTTAAGATAATTACTGTATTAGAGATTTAGAGAGCCATAAAGAAAGTAAGATGGGACATAGTTACCACGGCGGGAAGATCGGCGGCTTAACTGCGCCAACACTGATCTGACTTACATTGTTAGCAAAGAGGGTATGATGAGAGAGATATTAGCATGTCGGCTGCCTGCGGTGCGCTGTGCTGCTCTCAGCGTGCAAGCTAGTTTTGTCGGGAAAAAAGAGAGCGCTGCTCTAACGCTTCCTGAGCAGTTCTCTAGCTCCATCTATCGCCAAAAAAAATCATTAATCTAGCTCTTACAATGTAATTTGCGCAGTGATTAAATTATTCTAGACGGGTAATATCCTACATTTATATATAATATTTTCATAATTTTTATGCAAAATAATATTTTATAGTTTATAGAATATAATATTTTCATAATTTATGCAATATAATATTTTTATAATTTCTAGTAAATTTCGTAACATTCTAACCTAACAATGTTGTTGCAAAGCTATAAAGTTGTTTCCTCGAGATGCCAATCTTGGCGACAAAAGGAATTTTCTAGAAATACCTCGAACTGTTAACCTATTTCTACCGGCATTATGAACTTTCTGGAGTTTAAGTCACTTCCTACGTAATGACGTCACTTCCTGTTGAAAAAGTATAGAAGCAAGCTCTCAAGCCAAGAGGAGTGAGTTGGATTTTGATCAGCAAGAAAGCTGGTGAGCTAGCAAGAAGCCTTTGAGCGCTGTGTTGAGATTTGATGGTAATCTCTGTTGCGAATTTTTACAAGTGCTGTTTTAATACTTTTAGGGCGTTTCTTTGCTTAGAATATTTGTAAAATAAAGAGCTTTATTTTTTAAAATCCTGTTTATTGGACTGCTTTCACGTACACCCACAAGGCGATTTTGTCACAATATTTCGTTGCAATTTGGAGACATGTTTAATTTGCGCAAATTCGTCCGATAATGCATGCCTCGTATAACGCGGTTTCCTATTACACGGAAAGTATATCCCGCTTTGTATGAGAGTCCAAGGTACTTGCACAACGTAGCAAAGCATAAACCTTATGCCAATAAACTCCAAACTATGATAACCGACCAATCAGCATAATTTTGTTCCACTTTTTTCAGTACCTAGCGAACTATATTAGGTACTAGCAGTACGCGCACGGCGTTGCCCGTGGAATCAGGACTTCAACAAAATGGGGGGGGGGGGAAAACGCCCACAATGACATGAAAAAGTTTTGAAACCAAAACGAAAGATACACATTATTGATTTTCCTGCTTATTTTTTTTTTCGCGACCGAAAAAATATTAAAAAATTGCAACATGAAAATAATTATTATACTGCAAGCAAAGTATGTGAGACGAATATATACGTTAAGATACTGCCGAAAATAATAATCAAAGTCATACAGTTAAAAGTTATGACGTATCCTGCGCTCTGCACCGTCAGCCAGTCAAAATTGCCAGCAACGTTCCGGAGAAGTGTCGCGGGAGGAAACTCTCTAGAGGAAAAATATGTTTCAACTGATCAGGAAAAAATTAATTAAAAAAACGGGAAAAGATATTTTAACCATTCTTGTTTTAAATCCGACAGAACCGTTGCAGTTATAAGCTGAAAAAAAATTGAAAATAATAGTGCTATTAGAACGTTGGATGCAGCAAATTTAAAAACAAAATTAAAATTTGATGGCAAAACTGACTATTTTTTTAAAAAATTCTCAAAATTCAATAAATTACGTTTGAAGCTCAAAACAAATTTCATTGGAAAGAAAATTGTTTCTTCTATCCGATGGTGTATTGATTGTTTTTTAACTATCATTAGAAAAGATACTACAGCCGTAAGCGTGCCGAAAATGACCCCAAACAACACAAAACATTAAATAAAAAAATTTCTACATGAAATTTTAAAATTCTGGCTTCGAGGTGCATTGAGTCACCATTACGACAACCTGTGTGTTCCAAATTCCAACCAACAAATTCCATGGCTGTGAGTGCGATAGATTCGTCTGGGCATCGCGCGCACACACACACACTCAAACATTACCTTTTATAAGTATAGATTCAGACATATGATGAGTAGTTTTCCGATTCCCAAAACAAAGAGACACTCCACTCCTGCCCCGATGAATTATAGATTGAATTAATTAAACCGGCACACGACGCCCAGTCGGATTATCATGATGGAAATCTTCGAAATGGGAGTGAAACATGCAAAATGAGAAATAAAGGAAGTATTCTCCGGCAGGGGGGTGGGGAACATCGACCAATTTGCGTGCCCATTACAAGAGGAAATGGAAACTGAACGAATTCTTTGTCCACCAGTGCCGTGACTGTGCCAGAAACACTGTTTTTCTGAAATTCGTTTCGAGAAAGAAAAAGAAGCAAGTGCATGACAATCACCCGGATAGAAAGTGAACCAGAACATGTGTTCAGAGACACCTCACGTCACTTGTTTTACTGTTTAAATATGAACAACTATCTTTTCTTCAAGATGAGTCAAGGCAAACTCATTTAAATATAAATAAACTCTTCATATTTCACGTGCAAAAAGTGCTGTTTTTTATCTATCACGGTTGTGGCCTTGGTATCTTCTTTTCTGCTTGAATTGCTTTTAATTATTTTTTACATTTCCTACTTTTTGGAATTTTTTTTATCATTTATTTTCTTTTATGTGTACTTCTTTCGTGAATTACTTTTGCATTAGGAAGGTGCCCAAAACACTAGAAAACTTGCGATTATGGAAAAATGAGATGAGAATCGATGCTTTTTTATAGCTGTTGTTTGTTTGAGGCAAAAATGGCATGCTATTTTTATAAATAATTGCTGAATGCAATAAAATTGGGGTCATTTCTCGTGACTTCACAGTCACATTACTAACGTAACTGCACATTTCATCTAGCATTTCTGGAATCATCGATTGTCGCCAAGTCGCCAAAGTGGTCGCCAAGCTCAGGGGTCCTGCCCCGGCTACTGCCAGTATCCCATACTTGCCCCTGTAACACTCTCTTCACAACCATAAGACTCACATTGCTGGGAAGCGACTTTCCATGTTTGTAACAATATGCTGTGCTGCATCCTTACGACTTTTTGCCTCCTGCTGGATGTGGTGCAATGGATTTGATAATTAAGCCAACATGACGAATTTAACACGCGGTCAGAAATTTACTCTAGTGCAAAATTTAATTTTACTTTCACCAGTTTCTTTTATGTGATGCTTATTGCACAAATCTCTATTTCTTAACTCTTTAATCCCGAGGCGACGTTTTTCTTCTAGCTCCTTTAAAACCTGGGACTTTTGGGGAGGAAGCGACATGAATTGGACTCTCCCAACCTGGGTGGTCATTTACCCCACCACCTCACCCCCTGCTATAACCTTCCCTTAAGGCGCACGGAAATGGGCTGTGGTTGGCAAGCATAATTCGACCCCCCACCGCTATTATCTCCTAAGCGATCTCAGAACCTCACCTGCTCTCAAAAATAGCCAACCGCCTAAGATCGGCCTTCGTCGCTGTTAAGGGGAATTTTTTAGACCGCCTCGCTCGGTGTAAGAGAGTTTACAGATGCAGAATAGTTTTCCTTGGAGCTACTCCCATCGAGGGGTACCGCGAGTTCACGGATGAGAAGCCGCCGGGGTTCTCCTTTGTGGGTATAGTAATGGTGTGGGGCCGAGTTACCTCCACTCCCATGACGGGATGTACCTCCTTCGTGAGGGGTTCGGCCATGGCCGGTGTTTGGGTACTAAAACTCCAACCTTACTTCCCGACTGCTGCTTGGTACGCCAACTGGCATGATAGGAGTAACTCCGTGTGAGTCTTTCCTCGGATCTGTTGTACAGAACGGAACAGAGATTCTCAGCCACTGATTACGTACTCTGCTGAGAGAAATGCAACACATATTTGAAACATATATAAAAAAAATCTCTGTATTTTAAAAATCTGTTTGTACGACTTATTATCGCGGCTGTTAAACTTTTTAAACATCTTTTGAGTTTATGAATTTAAAAAAAGAGTCAAAAAGTGGAACTCAAATTCCTAATGCCATAAAAATTTCCACGGAAGTATCGACAGTGCTTTCTTTGACTGTGGATTCAAAACAGGTTACGTAATTTTATTTCACAACTTTTTTGTATTTTTTTAATAAAAAGTATTAAAGTATAACAGATTTCTCTACACAATTTCCAATGAATTCAAAGGACGATAAAACTTTTGATTTGTATCAAAAATAAGTATCATGGCACTGTATAGCACAGAAAGAAAATTAGAAACGAAACATTTATATTTGATTTGATGACTCTGAACCCCATCCACTCACATTTTAGAGACATCCTTAATGTCTAAGCTTTATCCATGGCCATAATTTTAAGAATAGAAGACATCGTGACGATTGTCTGGCTGTTAGTTTAAGGCAGGGCCGTCGTATCTAACGGGCTAATTTATCTGTATCCTAGGAGCGCCATTGATCCAAAGGCGCTTAAAAATTTACTACACTGATTTTATTTTAATTTTGAAACAAAAAATATATTTATTTATAATTTTTAATATGTTAAATTAAAAATGTGATAAGGGCTTGTAGCTGGACAGCTATCGATTTTGTAATGACACATAAATATGTAAACAAATTTTTAAAATTCATACAGAGGCAATCAGTGAGAAAGTCCTAAATTATGCGTCTAATAGAGTTGCCCACGTTACGAAAACTGACTCGCAAAATCTTACGTTGAACAGGCTCCGATTTGCAGATTCGCAAAATGGTAAGGCGTTAATCAGAGAGCAGGTGATTTTTTTCTCCTCAGTTTTATTTTATTAGAAGTTACCTACGTTGCGGAAACTGACTCACAAAATCTTACGTTGAACAGGCTCCGATTTGCAGATATGCAAAATGGTAAGGCGTTAATCAGAGAATGGGTGACTTTTTTTTTCTTCTCAGTTTTATTTTATTAGAAGTTGCCTACGTTGCGGAAACTAACTCGCAAAATCTTACGTTGAACAAGCTCCGATTTGCAGATATGCAAAATGGTAAGGCGTAAATCAGAGAACAGGTGATTTTTTTTCTCCTCAGCTTTATTTTATTAGGTAGGTATTTTCAGGCTATTCGCTCTCATATTTCGAGTTATGAACATTTAAAGGTGCGCGCATCTCGTTTCATCGCTAGATAAGTACGAGGCTGGATCCAGAAAAAAGTTTATAAGAGTAATAAAAAATTATTTTTTAACATTAGACAGCAAATACAAAAAGGAATTGAGAGGCGTATTTGCCGATCACTTTTCAAAATAATCTCCAAATCTATTTAGGCATTTATATGAACGTTGCACCAACTTCTTTAATCTAGCCTCGTAGAAATCACGTCCTTGTCCAATGAGCAAGTTCTCGGCAGCTGTTTTCACATCACTTTTTGAAGAGAACCGTGTTCCAGATAAGTGTTCGTCTGGCGTCGCACTCGTTCTTTACGATTTTGCCTCCATTCTGTCAATCTTAACTGTCCGTTTAAGTCACATAATAAATTACAAAGCCTTAGCCTAGTCCCAAACTTATTTTTACAGTTAAAAATACGTTCGAAACATAACAAAATGCCACAACAACTTCTCAGAAAAAATACAAGATAATTGCTTCAATTTTAGCTCGTTGTCATTATTTAGACACTCGCATACTTATCTTGAAGAGATTTCATTCCAGTCTATTCAGGCACTGGCTGTTAGCGTGATCGTTTTCTTGTAACCTAGTTCAGTCAATCCAACAGCTAAGACATGTCATCATGTGGAATAATTAAGGATTAAAAATTGCTGTACCAAACAAATAAAATTACTCACTTTACAGAAGAATTTCAAAACCTTTTGCAAAAGCGTGTTTCAGTTGTTCTTATTTTGAGTCTTTTTCTTTCTAGTCAATCAATAGCAGTCCACTGGGAAATCTGTTCTGACCGTTTCGCAGGCTATTCATTACGATCTGTCACCTGATTCATGATGTTTCGCAAAGGCCGAACATTTATTTAACTTGTACTTAGGCAGATTTATTGCCGAAATGTTTTACTTTTTAGTACCGCAAAAAATGAATATTTCCCTGAGAAATCATGTCTTATTGTTCGAAAGTTTTAAGGCTAGGCGTTTTTTAAATAGTATGATTATATTTAAAGTTTTTTTCGGCGTTGCTTTAATGTGAAAAGAGTTTTGTGAAAGAAATTTTAATCTTTCTCCATGTTGAAAGGTTTAATATTAATTTCAAGTAATTATTCATACTTTGGAAAAAATCTGTTCCAAACAAAGTTTTTCCAAAATTCTTCTCTTTTTTACTTTCTAGTATAGAAAATATACAAAGAGAAAAAATATTGTAATCGTCAAAAAATTCGAACTCGAGATTTTGATGAATCTCCACGTTTTAGACCTCCCTGGGTCCGAAAAACACAGTTTAGAATATATCTGTCTGTCTGTGAACACAATAACTCGAATACTATTAGAGCTGGAGGGACGAAATTTGGTATGTGGTCTTTACACACAATTTGTAGTTGTCTTTCAAAGTTTGGGCCAAATCCGTCCACGGGAAGTCTGTCTGGAACTCAAAAACTTAAATAGCTAGATAGATCAAATTTGGTACACAGTTTTATCATCAGGAATTTTGGACAAAATCCGCCGCAGGGTTGACTGTCTGTCAGTATGTATAATCGCATACATGTGAACACGATAACTCCTAAATGCAATGACTTAGATAAATGAAATTTGATATGTGGTCTTCTTATCTTAATTATAGATCGCTGTCCAATTTTAGTTTCAATCGGTTGAAAAAAATGTGTTCAAATTGCATATTTGGTTTTTCCCCCCATTCTATGACACAAACCGCTGGCGTGTTTTCCCCACTTGTTTTAGGGAATGGAGCGAGTTACTACTACCACTTGGCGCATATTTCCCCCACCCGCGTTAGGGCGTATACGAGAAAGTTTCGGGGAGACCACTCCCACTGGTTGACGATTACGAAGACCTGCTTATCTGCTTAGTTAGGCGCGTTTTTGAGTTATGCACAAGAATGGACAGACTTTCATACCACATATTTCGTCCAAAATTTGTTAAATATCTGCATTTTATGAGTAAAGAGCAGTTGCCAAATTTCATTCGTCTAGTTCGTTCGTTTTTAAGTCACCTTCTTCAAAGACAAACAAACATACAGACGGACGGACTTAACACCAGACATTGATTTTTCGGACTCAGGATGGCCGAAACGTGGAAATTCATCAGAATCTCGAGGTCGAATCTTTCGAATATTAGAATTCTCTTTTTTGTGTGGCTTCGCATATTGTATTGATTGACGTACTCGATTAATCGAAAAATTCGATTAAACGAAAATTGGGAAAAATCGTAGCTTCTATTTCTCAAAACAGACAATCAAACGCTTGACCCCGATTAAGTTTTTAAAAAAATGAATGAGATTTCGGAAATACACTTTTTTCTTTAAATCTACAAAGAATTTCCTTAACCTATGGTTTAATGAGTAGAATTTCAGATGTAACTCATTATTCCTATTATTTATTTACTCACTATTACTATTATTCCTATTATTTATTCATCCCACCGAGGATCACTATGATTACGGGGGTGAGAAGCCACCGGATAAGTAAACGGGTTCTCGCTGACCTGGTGAGGACTACAATGGTGGTGTTGCTCTTAGGGGCTCATCGCCGATGGAGGGTCGTGCCACTGTAACGGGGGGGCCACACAGCAGCCCGTGTTATTTTTGTGCAGCGGTCGGTTTTTCAGTTGTACTTAGATGGGTAGGCAAGGTGGAGTCTCCTTATTAATTGTTTAGACTAGGCGGAGTCCCATTATTAATTTTTTGGGCTAAACGGAGTCTCCTTATTGATTGTTTAGGCTAGGCGGAGTCTCCTTATGTTTTCCTCCTCTTATATGCCTTTACTTAACTGTCTTTATGTTCGTAAATTTCATTTTTATAAAAATGGAATTTTGTAATCGATTTTTCATTAAGTAGCTGATGTGTTAAAGTTCTTGAAAGTTCTAAAGAGGTGTGTTCCCAATGGCAATACAAAATTTGAATAGTTTCCGACCTTAATTATAAATTAATAAATTAATTTTGATTTTATAATATGCCATCAAGCAAAGGGTTTGAGATAAAATCTATCATAACATTCCATAATAATTTTATAATAAATCATGAAATTACGAATAAAAAGTAAGAAATGATTACTAGCAAATTGGAAATAAAGTTTCCAAAACAGTCTCTCATTAGCGTACTAAAAAGTAGGCAGTTATTTTTTAAAATCAAAAATTTGAAGGTCAAAACAAATCTGGTTAATTCCTTTGGTGGCCACAGATGGCGTACTGTCTATGTGAAGTGCAATGTTAAAAAAGTTGCCATTAGGGTCTATGGGAGTGAGACCTCTGACTCTTCTTCTCTGTGATAAATAAAAAAGTTTTAAAAAACTGCAGGTTAGCGAGCGAAGTCTCATGATCATTAAAAATGAATTAAAAAAGAACAAGCTTCCAAAGATCACTTTTTTCCTCCAAACACATTTTTACCAAAATATTTATGAACATAATTACTGCCAGAAGTATTGCCTCTATAATATGAAATTTTTGCAGAAAAGTAAGATACTAAATGCAATGAGTATTAAACGCAGTAAGTACTGCTAAAAGTTAAACATTCAAATGACAGAAAATCCTTTACCTTCCTGAATGGTTTGACTGCCCTTCGATCTTGCTGTGAGTGATGGGTTTCAGTGTCATAGAAACGCAGAACTCGCACAACCCAAATCAATCTTATGAATTCAAACATCTAAACTTAGAACAAAAGAAAAGTAGGTTGAGTTCTGTCTTGATGTGGCAAGACAAGGTCTTTGGCATAGGTGGACCAGAGTCAATATGTCTGCTCGCAGCAGAAATACTTCTCCCATTAGTCTCAAATCATTAAGTACGACGACGAATGCATCTCCATTTTTTTTGTAAGAATTCTTTTGAAAAAAACTATTCTGAATCCACCCACCCTTCTTCTATGCAACATTCACCTATAAAAATAAATATCTGAACTCGATTTTCAGTTCAGTACCGTTTTCCACTTGTATAGAATAATAAAAAGAACGTTTCCAATGTTTGCGATGTTATAAATAGTTCATTGCTGCTTCAGATTTTTCTTTCTTCTCTACCCATTTCATTATTATTATTTTAATAAAAGTTTCAATCGAAAATGGAATAGATCATTACTTATGACAATATATGGCCTATACTTCTAAAGATTAATTTTTTTAATAAAAGATAAAATTGCTTTTTCAGAATATTGTGACATTTCATTAGCGGAGGAAATAATTTTCACAAGAACGTTCTCAAAAAATGATATTCACAATGAATGTTCACAAATAAGCTTATAGACATTTCAGTTTTTAGAAAATGGTTGTGAGCTTAGTTACAGAGGGGCGTAATTATTTCTGGAATAAATAAAATTGAAAATGAAATTGCACAAGTTTCTGATAATTTTCAAGAACGTTGCATATCTCAAAAATCATTAATTTTAATCAAATTTAACGACCTAAATGAAGTAATAAAAGCTCTCTTATTACTGTGTGAAAATTGGACAATCACCTAATGAAATACCTAGACATTGCAAAAAAATTCGGATCATACATGTCCTATGGTGTTTGCATTAAGTTTCTTGGATCAAGCTCAAGAGAACATTACATTTTTAAATTTCTTCTAGTGGCCCTGATGCAATTTTAAAAAAACTTCATCCCTCAATAAAACTTTTTCTTGAGGTCTATCAAGTCTATGTCGTCTCTGGTGATAGTCTGAGAAGAAATGCAAACGCAGGAGGAGAATTCCTATTACCGAAAGAGTAACTTCTCCTTCTGAACAAGAAACACTTTAAGATCTTTTCACAGTGTTTGAAATAATCTTCTACTCTGTAGATAAAATCTTTCTTCTTTTTCGCTTTAGCACCAAGAGCTCACTAACACATGTTCCTCATTGTTAGAAATGCATTCATATAATCTCCGAAAGAGATTATGACGAGGAACACCGTAGTTTTTCACTTCAAGTAGAACACCACTATTTTCATTAGAAAAGGTAAATGATTTCATAATCCAGGCTTTTCCATGGATGTTAGGTTTTTATACAATGGTGTCAAATCATGTGACATCATAGTCGCATGGCAATGAAGCGTAACTGTGCATATCTAACGTCAGTTACATGTTGTCTTACTCTTTGATGTGACACTTCATTCTTTTTCCTCCTGCAAGATGAGTGATATAATCCGAAATGGAGCCACGAATTTAATTTGAATCGTGTGAAAATGAATTCACTCCAGTACTAAAAAGCGAACTTTTTTGAGATAGCTAAAACAGGTATGCCATACTCAAAGCCTCAGTCGTCGTGCTTAGTACATATCAGAGGTTAGTTTGTTTATGCTTTTTCCGAATGATTACCATTTATTATGAAAATCGAATGCAAGTGTTTTGGGATATAAATTTTAAAGACACAAAAATTAGACAGTGGAAGGTTGACGAATGAGGACTACCTAAACAATTTTAATATACAGTGACAGAGAAACTGATTCTAAAATTCACATCAGAACACAATGTATGAATCCAAATATGACATTTTATGCACAATGTTATTTTTTTTCTTCTTTGTTCGTTTTCTCACATATGATGCAAAACTAACAATAAAATCCTCAGGTTTCATTCTTTTTTAACCATCAACTGATATTCTATTTGTCATTTTTCATAAGTTAGGGGCTTCTTCCACTTCCAATTACTGACTACTACCAGCAATTATAACTGCTTTCGGGCTATTACACTAGTTCAGGATAATGTACCCATTGATTTAAACAGTCCAATTTATCCAACGGTTTGAATTCCAATTAATGCAACTTTAGGACAACAATAAAAAAATTCACCTAACCTTTACGTTCAACTATTTTAAGAATTATTAGTCTTTTGTTAAAATATCTAATTGGTAACACTTACTCCCTAACTGCATCCACGTATTGTTTTCCCTAAAAAATTGTTCCAGAAACTACATTTATATCGTTGAACCATAAGTTGTCTATTGAGTTTTAGGTTCCATTCTTCGCGACGCGTCCAAACTCAGCAGCACTCCCATTCGCCCAGTGTTCTACATTCTTTTCATGAATTATTTATAAAGTATGTGTATATGTTCTCGGCAATGTATGAGAGCCGGAATTCTTTAGAATAACTAGGCATTTTATAGAATGCCGAAAACTGCCGGCAATGTACAAAACGATTACCATTTCACACATTTCCTAGGCATTTTACAGAATGGCAAACCGGCAAAATCTCAGATTTCATTTTATAAGAAATAAATCTAAGTGCAATTCAAAATAAAATTGTTTCCTTTCTTGATGCAACAAGCAAGTTCATGTTTCATTTTATTTTTTTAATAAGAAAGGCATTAACTTTGCTTTGTACAACTTTCATTTTTCCTTACGTATTTTGAATAAAAGGTTTTTAACGACACTCTTTCATTATTTTTTCAAAACAACATTTGTATATTTGAGAAAGGCACATCTTTTAAATAATAGTCTTATCATGACCTTTTCTCATACTTTGCATAAATAGCATTTGTCATTCTACACAATGCCTAGGTATTATATATAATGCCTAGGGAAAGTATAAAATAATTCTCATATTTCATACTTTGTCGCAAATTTCCCGGCATTCTATAAAAAGCATAGGTGTTCTATAGAACGCCGGCATTTCATACATTGCCGGTAACATATAAGGGTGTCTCAAAAAAGTGGAAGAAGCGTTTGTTTCCTTAAATATTGATTTTAGACATCCACTTCCAACAACAAAGTTTCATCAAATAAGGTAAGCATTTGTTTCAAAATACTTTGATACCCAAGGGAATGATAATAAAAAGTTTAAAAAATGACATTTTTATACGGCCCCCAAAAAGCAAAAATGTCAATTAGTGAAATGTTTCTTTTAAATTTATCTATTCACATACAAAATTGCACCCTTCTATCCGTAATATTTACAGATATGTAAGAAGACAAAGTTGTTGACTTAGACCACTTTCCTATACCTCTCACTGCTGTTTGAGCTGATCTTTCGACGCACATTTTAGGGATAATATACATATTTTAAAAAAATTATTTAAAGGGCGGAATCAGGAAATAACAATGTATTTGTTAACTCTTGTTAAATCTGAAAACTAGTCAAATAATACATTCATTGAAGTATTTACAAAAATAATTCATCTTGTAAACCTTCAAAAAATATTCATGGGGACATATCAGCAGTGAGGCTTGTCTTCCCAGAAACAAGCAGTGCTATAAAAATTTTACTAGAATACAATTGAAATACAATTTTTTCAAAAATCGCTTTACCTTCAAATAGTTCCAATTTCTAGTTGTAATTATCGAATTGTATTTTAGATAATTGCAGTCCTTTTTTCAGTGAGATCCGTTTTAATAAGAGAAATCGAATATGTAGGAACCAGCCAAGTTCCCGTTGAGGCAACTTGAAAGTGAATCCAAAACCTAAAAACAACCAATGAAAAAAAATCAAGAGCGCGAAGGCGAACCATGGGTGAGATTGAAAGGGAAGAAAAAGAACATTAGTTGGTTTTTAACTTTTTTGAGGGGCGGGTACTCCGGAATTTGTCAAGGAAGTTCAAATTTCCTTACTGTGTGGTCTATTTCATAAGCTGATACTCCTGTGTGTGTGTTGGCAATAAATGCAGTATAACAAGGGTTAAAGGGAACTGAAAGGAGGGGGATTGGCCGTGTCGGATAGAAAAATTTTCGGTTATGACAAGAATATTTCTTACTTTTTTGTATCTAATTACAGTATGTAATTCTGACATGTGTTGAGTGTAAAACAAATCCAAAATTCTCTTTATATGCTACACTTATGTTCTTTACTCAAGTTAAAATTACATTTTTAAGCCTAGCGTTCACCTCTCCGCTAGCCATTGCCCAGCGCGCTCTCGCATTCGCGATTATTCCAGTGCAACACAATAGTTTTTTTGAGGGGGGGGGGGCTCGTGATTTCAGGGCATTTCGGATAATCCGGATTTCGATTAACTCGAGTTCGGTTTACCGGTGTTTTACTGTAATTAATCATGTAAGCAGCATTGTTTAAGCTGTTTCAACACCACTAACTTTAATAACAGTAACTAGCGGACTGCAATTTAAACATGGGGTATGTATTACTGTACTTTATTTTTCAAAGTATTTATCCTTGAAAATGTATTTGACTAATTTCTCATAAAAATGTGAGAGACTTTTTGGAAATAACTGAACATTTTCTTTAACATTTTTGACATTCATTATTCATTGGGCAACTATAGCTGTATCACAAAAGAAAAGTATAAGTGAGAGCAGAATAATAGGACCCTTTTTGGATTTGCACATTTTTTTCGAATTTCTCCTAAAAGGTTGGATGGATTTTCTTTGATCTTCGATCATGTAAACAAGAGGCTTGAACTCATGTTTTACGAAGAGGATTCGGTTACGAGGGCATTTAGAGGAACGACCAGAAATCGATGAAGAAGAAAATTATTTAGGACGCTTCCCATTTCACAAAAAGCTCATAATGATTTGCAACTTTCCTCAATGCTTTTGTTTGATGTGCGCTATATTTACATGTATTTTGCAAAAATATTCGTATATTCTGTAAAACATAAAGGTTTTCTTAAAAAATCCAAAATTTTCTTGCATGTTTTTTGCGTATAACATGCAGAATTGTCAACCAAATTATCCAAAACTTAGAGAATAGGGTTACTATATAGACTTAGGGTTTTCTACATGTTCCTCATTCGCTAATTAAAATTATTGTAAGGGTAAATTGGTCCCAACTCGAGCATTCATGGTAGGGTGAGAAGAAAGTCGTTTAAATGCCTATAACAATGGAGAAATTCGGCCTATTTTCTATTTTTTCAAATCGATTTAAAGTCCTTCGAAATGAACAATAACATTAAAAAATAATTCTAGGCAGTTTTGTTATTTGTTTTTTTTTATTTGCAATCAAAGTTCGACTATCAGATTTCACAGGAAAATGATACATTTTGGCGCGAAATGGGTCTGGCGTCACATGTGTCCAAACAGGGATTTAGTTATATTAACGTCCCGTTTTAAAGCAGCACGAGGGCTATTTTGGGACGGACATAGTAATTTTCAACCTCGGTCAGCTGACAAGGACATCTGAGCTGGCACCCCTATCTCCAGACTTCTGCGCAACACCAACGGGAGGACGTTTGGTCCCCTACGTATAATTTAACGTACAACAGGTCCAATACACGACGGATATTCAGTGGAATGGGGTTTCGAGCCTGGTAGCCTCCGGTCCCGCAGCCGGGATCTTACCAGTAGGGCTTGTAGTATTAATACAAGAGCTTAGCAAGCAATGTAATAGTTAACACGCTTATTTCCCGTTCGCTCGCTATAGAGTTTTGCTTTTTTTTCTATATTTTCCGACTATCGCATCAGATAAAATGATGTCGGAAAGATACATGTATTGTACTGTCCTTTATGTATTAATACAACTATAACGACACTCGATACATTTTTTATAGGTGTGCCAAGAAATGATGTTCCTCGCAAAAAGTGGTGTAAAGCGATGAGAAGCTATCCGAAACTTAATCCGAGCGTTCGTCATGTCTGTGGAGATCATTTTGATGTGAGTAATTAATCTATATTATATCTATTAAAATTTTATATCACGAAGCACAGTGAAAACGGCCTTGAATTCTTCTTGAAATCTTTTTCGTTTCGAAAAGAAGTATAAGGTGAGGTTTGCATCAAAAAGAGAAACAGATATTTTAAAGGAAATAGTTAAATGTAATTAGTTTTTTTTTCATTTGATTACATGAAATTTATATTTTTACCCCTTGAAGGTCCACCGCCCCTAAAAGAATAAAAATATAGAAGAGTCCCACATTTCTTAAGATTCTTTTTAAAAACACTTGCTCTTGTTATTTTATTGCTTAAATTATTTCAATGGATATTCGAATCTTTCTTATATTTTTGTAAAAATTACTGTACTATTGAAAATTAATTAGAATATCTTAAAAATAAGTTAAAATTCCTGACTTTTTTGGTGATGAAATTCGTTTTCATTTGTAGTGAAAGAAAATAATTCGCAGAATTAATTTTTGATGCAAAATAAATAATTTAGATTCAATGAGTATATTCAAATCAAAATTAGTTAATCCCATTAATCCCAAAATTAATTAATATCCCACCTCGCATCAAGGATTTGTAGATGACAACACTTAAATTCCTAGATCAGTCGCATTCGGTCTTGTTTGAATATTATTATAAATTTATAGAGGTTTCTTTATCTAATTCAAAAATTAAGTAACATAATGAAAAAAGATTACTTTGCACATAAAAAGCTTACTAATTGCAGATACTTTGTGTGTATTTTTTCTATTTTTTGCAATTTACCGAAGTTGTTACAGTTTTATTATTTTTAATTGTTTTTAGTGTATTTCTTTGTATAAGTTATTTTTACCGGATTTTATGTTAATTATTATTAACTAGTATTTTAAAATTAATATTTATACAAAGGAAATAATTTAAATACTTAATAGCGCATTAAAGTAAAACCATATGAAATAAGATTAATTTTTCAAAGGCACAGATGTATTTTTTAAAAGATTTTGAGTTTGAAGCTTAAAAAATATCAGTTTGTGCAAGAAAGCTCATCATTTAGCCTCTAGAGTGTAACGAAATTCACCAAGTTGCAAAGCCGATATCTTTCTGAATAATGGTATTGAACTGGAATATTCATACAAGTTGCCCCATATATTTGGCTTTGGAGTTATAAAAAAAATTTATGCTACATTTCGCACATGCTCAGTAAAAAAAAATGCTACAAATGCTGATATTTCCTGTAATATTCAAATTTTTAAATTCAAATTATAATACTATGCTTCTTTTACATATTGTCAAGTATTCTGTAAGTTTCGTACAATTTTGTGGGAAACTCTGCATGTTACAAGCAAAAAACATGAGGAAAATTTTGGAATTTTTTAAGAAAACCTTTATATCTTCCCGAATATTTATGGAAAATTTACGAAATTGCATGTAAATTTTGTGCACATCAAACATAACCATTGATGAAAGTTTCATCACGTTATCAGCTTTCTTTGAAACGGGATGAGTCGGTATTTGCTTTTTTGTCTTCATCACTTTTTGGTAGGTCCCCTAAATGCTCTCGTGACCCAATCTTCACTGTAAAATGTGACTTCATGCCTAATACAGTAGAATCTCCTTACAACGAAGTCTCCCTACAGCGAATTTCTCCCTATAACGAAATTTTTGATCGGAATGTTAAAAAACATTCAAAATATTCTCCATATAACGAAGTGATTGTCTCCCTATAACGAATTTTTTCAGACGTTTATCTTTTCGATTTTTGTCATTTTTGAAAAAAGTTACTAATTTCTGTGCAAACAAATCGCTCACACGTGCAACCACTCGCATTGTTCATTCCAGCGATAACGTCTCCCTACAAAAACGCTAGCTTTTAAAGGAGACAAATGTTTCGGAGGAAAGAAAAGCAAACAAATATTTGCAATTTTGTTATGTGCCAACATGATTGGCAAGGAAAAGTTAAAGATCCTTGTTTTAGGAAAAAGTAAATCTCCAAAGTGCTTCAAAAGAATAAAATCTTTAGAAGTTAAATACGAATTCAACAAAAAATCGTGGATGACGTCTGAAATTTTTGACAGATGGTTGAAAGCATTCGACTAGCAAATGGGACAACAACACCGTAAAATTGCTTAATTAATCGACAATTATCCAATTCATTCAAAAGATTGTGGAGAAAAGCTAAAAAATGTTAGTGTCATTTTCTTTCCTCCTAACTGAACAAAAATTTGCAGCCCCTGGATCTCGTAATAATTAAAAAATTAAAAATGTACTATAGGAAAAGAATCTTGAAAGAAATGGTCAGTACAATTGAAAAAAATGAAACAATTCAAGAAAACATCGATCTTCGAATTAGCAATTGCAGATCTTTATAAAGTATGGAAATTTGATGCAACTGCTAAAACAATCCGTAATTGCTTTAAAAGAGGAGGTTTCAGTAATCAGACAGATGACAGTGATTCCGACGATGAAGATGCGATCTTGGCCGACTTGAAAGAAAAATGGAAAACAGTAGAAGGGAATGAAAGAATAACAGATGATGCAACTCTATCCGACATTTTAGAAGTGGACGCAGAACTGTTAACTGCTTCATATCCTACAGATGAAGAGATGTTGAAAAGTTTAATGGACAACAATAAAGGCCAGGAAAATGACAGTTATTCCGAAAATGAAGATGTGCTTACAGCTGAACCCATATAAGACTGAAATGCTACAATCATTCGAAACCATTAAAAGAGGTTTCCAAATGGAAGAAAATGTGGCGGACTCTATTTTTAGCTCACTCATAAAATGTGAAAATTTTTATGACAATTTAACATTACGAAATGCAAAGCAATGTAAAATAACGGAATATTTCAGGTAAAATAAACGTAAATACATACTAGTACATATTATTCTCTAAACTGGTGAATTGTCTTCACTTTTGAGCATTTTATTTATACAATAAAAATTAGTATAATTTTAACAAATTTATAATATATATTTCTTCATTTTAATCGAAAGTCATAATTAAATACCTTTGAACTTATCACACCTAATAAAAAGTTTGTAAAATTTACTTAAATAAATGCAAAAATCACTAATCTCCGTATAACGAAATTTTCTCTATAGCGAATTTTTCAACTGGAACCAAGCGATTTCGTTACAGGGAGACTCTACTGTATTTACATGTTCGATATTCTAAGAAAATCCATGCAGATTTTCGGCAAATGTTCGAAAAAATATGAAAATTTTAAAGTGTCTAAATTAAATTGGTAATCCATTGTAGTAAAAAAGACTAAAATTTCACTTCTAAAATGTTAGCTAATACAAACGCCTTTAATAAAAACATGGCACAAAAGTAGCGAAAGAGAAGTATGCGAAGAAAGACACATGTGACGTCAAAATCTACTTGGCCTATGAGAGTGCGTTTCGGATTGCATCATCGTTTCTGAGATTTCAGTCTATTTTTCGCCCTCAATATTTAAATAAATAAATTTTTATGTAAAATTTCCCTTGCATATTTGAAATTAGAATGATTTTTCTATAAATAAGGATTGCTTTCTCACGTGTTTAAAAAATTCTGAACTTCCACATTGTACAGACTGGCATGAAATTTGATTTGCATGTTTCAACCTGTAACTCTAACGGGTCTATTCTGGTACCCCCGGTTGGATTGGGAGACGTTTTTTCGCATGTTTACAACGGGAAAAGTGACGTCTCCCAACCCAACCGGGGATACCAGAATAGACCCCTAAGTCTACGGCCACATGAGCAGTTCTTCGCCGTTTTGTCGCGGTGGCCATTTCCCTCAGCGGCCGTATCCAAACCACGGCCGGCCACACGTGCGGTTTTTCTGATGCAAGTTCAGTCATTTGTTTCTGCTTTCTAGTGCAACAGAGTGGCGAATTCAAACAGTTGTTTGTGTGAAACTTGTGATGCATTAGAAATGTATAAATAAAAGATCCATTCCATTTATCTCGTACTTCGTACTTGAAAACGAAGCAAAAGTGTTTTTAATTTTATTAGAGCTTTGGTTGTTTTTTTCCTCCTTCAACTAAAAAAAATTTTTAAGATAAATTATAAATTCTTAAATATTTCTTTAAAGTAAGAAGGTAATCGAAAGAATTCCTGCTTTAAACTGAACCATATTAATTCTTTTTACCACCAACGCGAATTTTTTCGAGTTAAGATACAGAGCAATAAATGTGCCGTGTAGCTTGTAAAGTGGCCATCTACAAATAAGAAAACTTTTGAGAAAAGTGGATTTTCTGTCACATCTAGTTAAAATGAGATTTGAAAAATAAACTGCATGGCATTCGCAGCGTTTCGGCAATGCATTCTAATTACCAATTCATGATGGTGAGATGTTAAGAAGGTCAAATGGACATATAATCTTTGAAAAAACGTATTTTTGAAAAGTGGAGATGATTACTTTTGCAGCTACACGACACAAATAGCTTATTTTAGTTATACTAACGTCTAGTTTTGAAGCATCACGAGTA
The DNA here is from genome assembly GCA_013235015.1 of Araneus ventricosus. NCBI lineage: Eukaryota > Metazoa > Arthropoda > Arachnida > Araneae > Araneidae > Araneus > Araneus ventricosus. The sequence continues at coordinate 52,764 of BGPR01003160.1, read as the reverse complement.
CTATTTTGTGGCGTACTTCGTAATCTTGAACCGCGATCAGATCAAAAGGACAAAAAAAAAATTAATTTTTAAGAGAGTAATTATTAAAACTAGGTTGTAATTGGGAAACGGTAATAAGTACAATCATCTTAAACAATTTTATTTAAAAAGAAACAGAAAAATGTAAACATTTAACAAAAAGCAATATAAAAGGACCAACGATTGAGCTGAATGATGTGAAAGTAAAATAAATGAAATTGCCAATATTTCAACTGAAATATTCACATCTGTGATATAAAAGTGAAAAAAAAACTATGGAAGTTCAAGAATCATAAGCTTACTATCCAAGTAGTATTCCTTGATATATTTATTTTAAATATCAAAAAATGTAGAACAGAACACAACAGGGCCAGATTAAGTCCTGTATTAGCCCTTGGACAAATCAATTAACGGGCTCTCCTCCTTCCATAACTACTCAAGTCAGCTTTTTTTTTATTGATTTTAATTTAATATCTATATAAGCAGTTTTTATATAAATATAGTTTTGAAAATTTTATATGACATTTAATTGCTGGTCAGCTTCAAGAAAGTTAGTTTCATTATCTTGCGTTTAAAAAAAATTAATTTAAAAATCAATTTTTTAACAAAACGGTGAAAAAAAGCAACAAAATTTGTTTTAGTATATTCCAAATACTCATATACAAAGTTTGACACTGGTGTTGATACTTATGAGTCAATCCGTCAACTGTAAGAAAAAAGATTGACCACACATACCTGCAAGAGAAATTTAAAACATGAAAAAATTGCTAAGAATAGTGTTTTGAAATTCAAGTGGTACCTAATTTTAATTTAACTACGTTCGAGTACATAGAGCCCCTGTAAATCAAGTCAAATTACAAAAAATAAATAACCCTGAAACTGCCGGAAAAAATTTCGATGCCTGAGGCCCCCGAATGTTGCAGGGCCCCGTAGACAGTTGCCTATTTGGTAATCCGACACTGGAACATGTGAAAATACCAACGGAAACCACCGTAAGCAGCAAAGCAATTTATTTCCCGTGCCTGAAAAATAGACCCGAGCGCATCGTTTTGCGGCAGCCGCGAAGAATGCACCCAGAGAAGGGAGAAAACGGCTCGAAGGTCACGCGTGTGGCCCACCCCTGATCTTCAGCATATTGTCTATAATTCTTGTGCGGTTGACCTTCAAGCAGCGACTGCTAGAACTCGCTCGTGTGGCCGTATACTAAAGCGGGACATTAACCGCCGTTCCTCTCTGCGATTTTTGGGACACGGGACCTTTCGTCAAAATGAAATCCCAATGAAAATTGGCGCAGATAGATAGTGCAGTTTGAATTCAAATTTATTTGATATCCAATTGGAATATGGAATAGAAGGCTATAAAAAGTGAACTTTGAGTCTTCGAGGCGGCGATGAATCACCCACGTGTGTGTGGAAAGAGCGCTGGGGAGGAGGAAAATGCGTGGGAGTCAGTCTGGAAATTTGAATCTTCTCAAACAAGGTGTCTCAAAACAAACTTTGGAACATCCGTGAATGACTTACCTAAATCTATCGACTGGAATGAGTGGAATACAAACCAGCTGTTGGTACAGATGGACTACTCGTGAATGCCCAGCTTAAAGATATGTTAGGGTTAAATCCTCTCTAATGAATCCTTCAGGATGATAATTACACCTAAGGCCTAAAATGACGTCTGCTCAAGACGGCTGGAGCAATTTTGATGAAACTGAGTAAGCATTTTTCTCATTGTTCAATTAAAATTACTGTAATGGGGAATGAGCCTGTCTTCTGGATTGGTTGGGGATGAATCATGGAAAGACTTTTAGCACATAAACCAATCAGCATGAAATCTTCATGCTTTGAATTCCAAAGAAAAGACGCCAAAAATGGGCCTAACAATGTAAGAAAGATATGAAATGCCGCATACTGAATATGTAAATGAAAGAAAATATGTGCAAATGAAAGAAAAGCCTTGTGTTTGAAATTGTAAACATAACATTATTTTATCAGAATTTCAGCAATATTCCCAAATAACATTGTTCGGTTTCATGTCTCCACAAGATTTTGATGAGAAAAAGGTCTGGCCGCACCTGGTGATCTGCTAGTATGCTTATAAAATGACAACAATTTAAAATTGAACATGAGTTATACGTGTAATTTGTGTGTGTGTACGCG
>BGPR01003160.1:31467-44859 GCA_013235015.1 Araneus ventricosus | reverse complement strand
TGATACTGAAACAAACTAGATCCTAAATGCGAAGTTATACCCGTTGTCTATGATACTGAAACAAACTAGATCCTAAATGTGAAGTTAGCACGTTATAAACTATATGTATAGAATTTCAAATAACTTTTAATTTACTGTGTGGTATAAACGTGAGCTAACCTCAATAAAAGCGAATGTGTGCATGTCTGTGTCTGGGCACTCTATATGACAGACCATTAAACCTAGGGCTACCAAATCTGGCAGCAATATACTTTTGAAGGGGAGAATGCGCACCTAGAAGTGATTTTTTAAAGGTAAATTGGAATTTTAATTAATTATAATTTAAACAAAATTTTGTCGTTTTTCGTTGATAACTTCCGAAAATATTATCGCATAAAAATATTTTGTGATATTTTGGTAAATGTTGTTTCTCGTTTTTAATGATTCTTGGATTTTATCATACATTTATTACACTTCAGATTTCTCTTATACCACTAAAAACAAGTTAGATTTTTAACTACATTTTATATTACATTTGTTATCGTGTTCTTGTTTACCCACCATAAGCTTGGCGCAGCATAGACAAACATGGCTCTTGTGCTAATAAAACCCAACAACCATCAAGCAAAAAAGATTTTTGCACCATCTTAAAATTCATAAATTGTCTCTTTGGTGATACCAATAAAGTTGTCATACAAATTTTTTCTAAAGTTTGTCAATTTAAAAAAATATATATATTTGTGTGCATAATTTATAAGAATACTTTTCATTGCTGGAATGAAATTTAAGTAGTTTTCATTGCTTCTGAGTGTTATATTTCCAATGTTGAAAGCTCAGGAATGAAGATTTTGCCTATTTTTTCATATTCTTTGAATATATCGTAAAGAATTTTTTACTTTCTTGTTTTTATTTCCTCAATTTTTTTCTGGAATCTATTGACAAAGCCCTCGAAGATATTTATATATATAAAAGGCAAATACCATGACTCACTCACTCATCACGAAATCTCCCAAACCACGAGGCCTAGAAACTTGAAATTTGGCAGGTGGTTGCTTTTTGGGTAGTAGGTGCTCAGTAAGAAAGGATTTTTCGAAAGTTTAATTATTTAAAAATTACCTTAAATTTTAACGATTTTCCACCATAACTTCGGAGCATATTGTCGCAAAAAAATCTTTTTAACATCATCTTAAAGTTATAAAATTTAGCTTCTCAATGACATCGATTTTATTTCCATGCTACGTTCTGTTTAGTTTTAATTAATTTTTAAAAATGTTTCCAAACGTAGTTAGACGGAGCAACGGTTCTAGCGGTTCCTCAAGGTCATAATCAGGATGAGGGTCAGTTGTTCTCCCCCCCCCACACACACACACTACTTTTTTAGGGAAATATTAAATTTTTATTTCATTTTAGCTGCCTGAAACTAGGAATTATAAAAAAAATAGTGTTTGGGAAAACTAACTAATTTTTTAATTAAATTTTAATCTCTATCCCTATACTCCCGGGTCTTTTAGATACCAATAAATTTTTTGCCGCCTCACTTTTTCCACCCTATCTGGCACACAATGGTTCACACGGGGCGTCCAGTATGTTTGTCTTTCGCGACCATATTCAGCGTGAATCATTCTACCCAAGGCCGGCCCGAACAAAAGCATAGGCCTGGTGCAAAGTTGATTTGCGGGGCCTTGAAGCTGATTTCGTAAACGAAAATATTTTATTGCATTAGGATTTTATGATTAGGATTGTTTTCACGGATGTCTTACGGTGTAATTTGAGTTTCGCGATTTTGATTTTTCAATAACTGTTCATTATATATTTCGTCAGTTTGTTGGACATTTTCGGTTTTTAAAAATTCTGCAAGGGCAATTCCTCCTGTTTTCGGCAATTTTCTTTCCTTTTCTATGTTTTTCTTAAATTTATCAGATCCACACATGTGTTTCCTTCTGGCATCTCTGTCTAGTCATATTCCGAAATTGTCCAAAAATAATATAAAAAAATTAAGATCAATCTTTTAGTAGTATGATTACAACAAACAACAATGAAATATACTATTTAGTAATTTTCAGTAATATATTATTTAGTAATTTTCAGTAATATATTATATTAAGCATTTGTCTTCCCTTTAAATACGAATATTTTATTTATTTCCCCACCAAACGTACGATGTACTATCATCCGTTACAACGTAAGCATAATGAAACGCATTGTTTTTACTTTTCTTACTCTGTATTGGCTATGCGGTGAGATTCAAAGCCCCAACCTTACCTTTGATTAGTCGACGTGAGATGCGCACATATCGCGGGATTATATTCAAATGTATGAATATTCGGATTAAAATAAAAAATGAGAAGGTATTTTTAATTTGCAAAATCAGACAGCTGTGCGGGGCCTTTAGAAAACGCGGGGCTTAGTGAGGTCGCACCGTTTGCACCGCCCCTGATTCTACCGATGAGTGATAGATGAATCGAGTGAGAGTTAGTTGAAACGTAGTTTTTAAGTTTCGTTAGCTGTGATGCATCATATAGAATTGAATTGCTGACATTTTTAAATTACTCCTTTATATATTTTACTATCTGCGAAATACAATAAAATATTCACCTTTTTTTATTCATCTATCTTGGGTTGTCGCGGGTTAAAGAGCGACGTGGAATGCTATAATTGCCATAAAATACAAAAATAAAAGCTGATTTAAACGGGCGAACCAACTGGTCGCCCCAGGCGGCTAGTTAAGTAATATATCCTATACGCTGTAATATTATGATCAATATCCTTTCAGATTTTTTTTTATTTATTTTTAGTATAATCCTCATGTTTCAATCTAGCTAACTTGCTGTTGAATTTACTCATATAATACAAGTAAAATGTGTCTCATCATTTTAATGTTGGAATGAACTGCGCTTTTTACCAGAGGAAAAAGAAAGGGGAATCACTGCACGACACACCGTGCAATTAAATTTTAGATAACGCAGATAGTTACTTTTGTAAACAAATTTGACGTCATGAGTCTCGACTCCATTAGGAAGGTTCACGTACACAACAAACAGAACAGGTGTAAAGCTACTAAAATACCGCTACTTAAATGTCTATGACAATTTGCTGTTTAAGAATTTGATGTCGATATCAAGTTATGCGTAAGAGACTTAATTGAAATTCAACGCAACCAATTCCCGGCGACGCAGCTGGGCGCCAAAGGCGGCTATTGATTATAAAAATGAAAGGTATGCCTACCCATAGGCAACAAATTACCAATAAAATTCTGACTATGAATCATTCGATGAATGAGGTAAAAATGGAAAAATGATAAATGGCGTTCGAATGTAATCGTATGGATAATCAGATCAAAGTCTGTTAAATTCCGATATCTACAATCTGAACAATATTTGTCAAACAGTGGCAGTTAAGTTCTAATCAGTTCGAAAAACTTATACGTAATATATTAACTTGAAGAAAATAATTATCTGAAGGGAAGGAACTTGCTAGCACAAACTTTTTTAATCTAAGAGTTTGGTCTTTATAATTTCAATTTAGAGTTGTTTCAAGTATGTTTTTTTATCTTGCGTGTGTGTTTGTGTGCGTGCAATGTCCAGACGAATCTATCGCACTTAAGCCATGAAATTCGGCTGTAAGTGCGATAGATTCTGCAGGTAGTCGTAATGGTGACTCAATGCACCTCTAAGACAGAATTTTAAAATTTAATCTAGAAATTTTTTTATTTAATGTTTTGTGTTGTTTTGGCCATTTTTGGCACGTTTACGGCTGTAGTATCTATTCTAATGATCGTTGAAAAACATTCTATGCACCATCGGATAGAACAAACAATTTTCGTTCTAATGAAGTTTGTTTTGAATTTCCAACACAATTTACCGAAATTTGAGAAATTTTTAAATAATAGTCACTTTTCATTTATATTTTTAACTTTCAATTCTAAATTTTCTTGCATCCGACGTTCTAATAACGCTTATCATTTTCATTTTTTTAGGTATAAACCGAAAAATATAATACCGCTTAAAATATTCTTTCTCCGGTTCTTTTTTCTCCGATTTTCTATGAATTTTTTTATCTATCAGTTCAAAACATTTTCTCTCGCATATCCGAATCGACGAAACATTCGTCCGACCCAAGGTTACACACAGTTCCCATAATGCATTTCTACTATCCGATTGGCTGGTGAAAAGCGAAAATCACATCATACTCTCGATCATTTTATTGCATCAGCTAATCTTAATTACTTCATTTTACTGATCCAAGAATCATTTGATTTATTTGTTTTATACTTTTGATAGTCGCGCACATATGCTGATACCTTTAGTTAAAAGAGCACGTTATTGTCATCTCGCTCAAGTTCCTGCGTGTACTTTCATTAAAAATCGCGGGCGAAATCAATAATATATATATATATGTGTGTGTGTGTGTGTGTTTTGATTTCGTTTTCAAAACTTTGGGCTTTTTCATTTTGTTGAAGTCATTATGCCCCGGACAACGCCCTGCGCGTACTGCTAGTTATTAATAATTATGAGATAAGCTAGACCATTAGTGTTTTTTGGCAAGAAATCTTTCCTTTTTAGCTTGAAATACAGTATATTGTGAAAGATATTGCTTAATGTTTTTACATAAAAAGTGTTCCGTCTCTTTGTTTCCTTATTATTTTCCATATTTTTCGACAGCGATTATCTTCGAATTAAATTCTGGAAAGAAAATTAACAGCAACTGACATCACATTTTCAATCAACAATGCGCAACATTCGTAAATACTTAGAGGAGGTTTATCTTTTTATGTAACTCAATTTCCATGTTGAAAAATCAGTAAAATACATCCGCATTAAAGAAAAAGATCAAAATATGTTCAATACAAAAAAACAGTTATCTTCATCTGACTGCGGTTGAAAATTATGAGGTCCGTCCCGAAACAACCCTTGTGTTGCTTCAAAAACGGACGTAAATATAATTAAATTAAATTTAACTAAACATAAAAACTGTTCAGTTAAAAGGACGAATTTTAATCCTTAATGGTTTTTTAGCACGATAGTTTATAGTTTTTAATGCGACAGCTTATGGTCGTTTTATTCAGTTAGTGAGCATATGTTCTGCATTACAAATTCAGAAAAATATTTTTTTTTTCATGGAATACCTATATGGGTCAATCCAGCATTGTTGTTTTAACAAACTTAACAGTTCTTACATTATCTAAATTCGAATACGCATAAGCTGTTATGAAATAAACTATTATTGATTAAGCATGTTTTGCTCTGTAAACAAGTGAAAAAAGGATATTTCGAATAGGTCCACAACGTTCATCAATCAATTTTAGAATGAAAAATTATTTTCATTATTTTTTTTTCATTTCTGTCCCATTCCATTTCTATTCTAATTTTTCCTTACTTTCTGTGGATCTCGGTAGTCTGGTCCTCGAAACCGGATCATCATGGATCCGTCGTGGGCACGCGCTTGGTGCATGCTCGCTCTGTCGGGGTCAAACATCATCCCGTAACTCCGGTGTGGTTTAGAAGTTTACAGAGTGAAGTGCCCACATTTCAAACACGAGATACGTCCCAAAATAATAGGGTTGCCATACGTCCCGTATATACGGGATTGTCATCGTATTCCACTAGTCAGACCCATATTACAATTCGTCCCGTTTTCTCCTTTAAACTCCACTCTAAAAGATTAGTTAGCGAAAAATCATACCAACCCAAACTGCGAAGTAACTATGAAATTGAGTATGGAAGGAAAATGGCTGAATTTTTTTACAGATACTAAGTATATTGATAAGAAGTCATATCTAATAAAACTACTCGAATACGTATTTGTCATCCCAGTCCTCAATGCAAATGTGGAGAAAATATTTTCCCTAATGTCAACTCGTTGGTCGAGCGAAAGAAACAGGTTCTCAGTAAAGACAACGGAAGCAATTTTGATTTGTCATGATAATTTTAAAATGACTTGCGCCCAGTTTTATAATTATGTGAATGAAGAAAATGATATAATAAGAAAGTAAAATCAACTTTAAAATATAACTGGGCTAAAAGGGATTAGCCTTGCATCTTTTGTATTATTTTGCGTGTTCATTTCATTAGATTGATTAAACTTTGTTAATCTTTTATGAGAGTAAAATAAACCATTACCTACCTACTTTTTCATGTTTAATTTATTTAGCACTTAAACGTCCCATATCAATGCTTGACAATTATGGCAACCCTACAGAATAGCCCACGTTAAAACATTCGCTGAGGTGAGCGTGCCGGGGAGCTCTCTTTCCTTTTTCGGAGGCAGAGAGCGTCACTGTAGACTCTTGTTTCATGCTTCACAATTATGGTAACCCTACAGAATAGCCCACGTTAAAACATTCGCGGAGGTGAGCGTGCCGGGGAGCTCTCTTTCCTTTCTCGGAGGCAGAGAGCGTCTCTGTAGGCTCCTGTTTCCTTCTACAAGGTGCGGCTACCGGAGCTCAAACTCTCATTTCTTGATTTTTAAATAAGTGTGATGGAGCTCCAGTATATTGGAAAGGAACTATTTTTGTTTGCTGGAATTTTTCTTTCATTATTTGGAGGCCAGATATAAAGCGCAGCTTATATAAAAATTCTAGTTGAATACCCTTAAGATTTAGAAGAAATTTCAGCAAGCAGCATTTCTGTTGGTTTCTAGGAGAAACAAAATGATGAGGATTTTTCCATTAGGCTGATATTTTTTAAACTTGGATCTTCGAATAATTATGAAGGCTGAATATGCTGAGTACCCAGGCATTCTTATAAATAAAATACATAATTTAAGTTGCAGCTTCACGATAACTATTCGAAAATTTAAATTTATAAAAATATTAGTTTGCGGGAAAAACCCTCATCATTTTGTTTCTCTAAGAGAGAAACGGAAATTCTGCTAGCTTTCTAAATCTTCACGGTAATAGTGGAATTTTTTGTAAGCTTCCTTATCATAAATATAATCTTAATCATTATCTTCCTTGGCTTCCAAGTCATAAAAGAAGAATTATACAAAATTTCGCACATGAGCAGTAAAAAAATTATTTGCTACAAATACTCATATTTCCTGTAATACTCAAAATATTTAATTCTAATTTTAATGCAAAGCTTCTTTTACATATTTTCAAGTATTCTGTAAGTTTCGTACAATTTGGTTGAAACCTTTGCATGTTATAAGCAAAAAACATTCGGGAAAATTTGGGATATTTCTAAGAAACCCTTTATATCTTCCCGATCACTCACGTCTTTCTTAGTTAATGCCACATCGGGTCGCTACACTTTGGGCAAAAGAAAATCCCACACGATATTAGGGGGTATCTTATGACTTTGGGCACTTCAGTGTACACTGTAAAAAAATTTAGTGTAACACAACACTAAAAATGGTGGCAACTACTTTACACCAAAAGTGGTGCAATAAAACACCAACAATTATTTTTGGTGTAGTGAAACACCAAGGATAATTCTTGGTGTAATCAAACACCAAGTTGTGTTTGAAGAATGTTCCTTTACACTACTTTTGGTGTAAAGTAGTTGCCGCCATTTTTGGAGTTCAGTAACACCAAAACACAGGACCTATGTAACACATAAAATATTTTATATCGACACTGACACGAAACACCATCCAAAGTAATAAAAATCGGCTGGTTATTCAAGTATACTAGAAAATAAATACCTTACCTATAAGACATATATGCATATTATATAAAATATAGTTAAACTTGAATGTTGTCAAAATAAAACAAAAACAAAAATATGCTTAAGATATATAAATACATGTGGGTGGGTGTAAATTAAACAAATATTATTATTACAAAATCTGAAAAAAAATCAATCCTTAAGATTCAGTAGCTCCGAGAAATTCTAAACTGAAATCATTAAAAAATTATTTAAAATAATCCAAATAAAACTTTGAATCGCAAAAGTAAAAATAAATATTCTGACACAAGAACACACTATTCCGTTGTAACTCAAAGACTGTGCCAATTATATTAAAACAGTGAACAAATAAGAATAAAATATAATCATCTGTCTTATTATCGTCTGCATGTTTCAGGTGGGAAAAAAACATGTAGAATATTTAAATCCATAAAAAAACAAAATATGGAATTATTTAGCTAAGTAAGATATAACTTTTCTCACTGGGTAACTATTTATATGTTAAAACCTCAGAAAATTTGAGTTTTCGAAAGATGAGTTAACCCATTTCACAAACTTTTTGCTTAAAACGTACACTTTCAAGTGACAAATGGCATTAAATATGTTCAAATTCACTATTCAAAATTATAACACATAATAATTATTTTCTTTTGTAATTATAAAATTAGCAAAATAGCCTTTATTCAGAATTTTTAAAAAATTCTAAAATTCTTGCATTTGACACCAAAATTTTAAACATCCTTTTTTTCACAGAAATAATTATCAGAAAAGCTTCGCCACATGTATACACATTCACAGATTCAAAAAATAAAATTGTTTCGTAATTTAAATGTACAGAGAATATTAATGAGGACAAATTCAAACTAGGCTTAGTAAAGAAAATTTCAGAAGCATAGCATATGTAATATACAAATTAAATGTAATAAAATTCTTAAATACAAATGACATACATATAAATAACGTTATATTTATTTTATGAAAACTTAATTATCTTTATTACCCAAATAAAAACCTCTTATAACATTTCGGTGTAACGGCAGCAACCAACGGAACAGCAAAGTTGTTTACTAATAACCTATCGTTGCCATCGGAGACTTTCCACACGTACGCCAAAATTGGTGTTACCACAGGTGAAAATAATTCACGAATGTGTCAGGTGCGTGTGAGAAGGGAGTTAGGATTCACCAGTATTGGTGTTGGATGCAAAATACACCACTTAAAATGTAAAAAAACGCTTGATTTGGTGTTAAATTTAAATAAAGTGTTTGTTCACGTAGTTTTTAAGGTTTTTCAACACCAAGTTTGGAGCGACATTACTCCACAGTTTTTACAGTGTATGCACCATTTGTACAATGACAAAATTTTCCTAACTTCTGGCCGGGGCGCACTAGATATTTAGGGTTGCCATACGTCCCGTATATACGCGACTGTCAACGTATTTCACTACTCAGCCCCGTATTACTATGTGTCCCGTTTTCTCCCTTAACTCCGTTAATGGAGACAAATAAGTTTAACCTGGAGTTTTGGGTGCGTACTCACTTCGTTTCCCTTAAGCTTGCCAACTGTTTTTCGCCAAGAGAGAGAGTGCCAGAACATTTGTTTTGGATGCGAGTTGAAAATTTGTTCGGCATCGTTTGCGCATGCGCCGACAGTGATTTGTTTACCGGTCTACGCCGCATGCCCTTAATTTCGCCTCATTTCCATTGGTCCACTGTCTGCTCTCTTCGATTTGATTGGTCGGCGTACGAATTTCAATAATACTTCATTTGGAATTTTTGATTATTTACCAAACGATTTTTTTCAATAACCGTTCGCTTCTATTCTAAAAGATTTTCGTTCATCGAATTTGCTTATTCTCTTTCTCTGTGTTGCTGATTATGGCTTCTAAATATCGAACAAGGAATTTTTTTCTGGAAACAATGGTTCCCTTGCTACGTTTCATCGTCTTCAGCACGTCATGCCTGCGTTTGTGCTTTCCCTGTGTGTTTCGTTTCTCAATGAAAAAGCGAAGCCACGAGGGGCCCGCCTTGCTGAAAACGAAGCCGCTGATGTTTTTTAAGTTAAAAAAAATTTGCCCAGTACACACTTGCTTAATCTCTCATTTTGAGATGCCGTAGGCATCGAATGCGCAGGAGACCTATGAAAAACTCACTGCGCATCCTAAACAGTGTTTGGCGATGGCAAATAAAATTGAGCCAATGAAAATTGGCGAGAAAATAGTACGCACCCTAAACTTCAGCTTTGCCACAAATAAAGCAAATTTGATTTGTCATTGTAATTTCATAATGACTTGCGAATAATTTAATAATTATATGAAAGAAGAAAATGATTTAATTAAAAAAATAAAATCAACTTTAAAATATGACTGGGATAAAAAGGAGTAGGCTTGCATCTTTTTTTTATTCTGCGTATTCATTTTAATGGATTGCTTAAACTTTATTGATTGTTTATCAGAGTAAAATAAACCATTACCTACCCACTTTTTACATATTTTATTTATTTAGCACTTAAACGTCCAGTATTAATGTTTGGCAATTATGGCAACCCTATAGATATGGGGGGGGGGTATGGACGAATTAAAAACTGGGACTGTCCGGACTAATTCGAAATGTCTGTTTACTTAAACGATAGCATGAGCCTGCATAAATAATTTAAATACAGTAGACACACGATTATCAGGCTGGCGACTAAATAGAGACTCGATTATCAGGTTGGCGACTAATTGCCCTCGAAACTGCCCCGTCCTAGTTGGTATTTCTCCGTAATAAAATGAGGAATAATTTACTTTGACAAGGATAAAACCTAAAAACCGTCAACTTCGACTCTCATGTTTATGACAAAATTTTCCATATTAGTGTAATTATTTATCAATGAACAGTAAAATAAGTTTAGATATTTTTTATAAAAATTAAGCCTACGTTCCACGCCAATGTTTTGTTAAAAATTTATTTATTCATACTGCACGTGTACATAATTTGTTTCCAGAATGAAATTCGGCATTATAAAAATTTATCCTAAAATGTGTATAACATTTTTATTCTAGACGTTCTTTTTCTGTAATAAATTTTTAAAGCATTCAGTACAGTGCATAACAAACATTTAGAATGTACTGACCTGTTCTAAGAGGTCAGAAAATAAGAATAAGAGCGGGTTTCTATATGAAAGAGTGTTTTTTTTATTCGTATGGGTGGGGTAGGGAAGTGATAATCTGTAGATTTCCAGCCTATCCGGCTTCCCTTCCACCACATTAGGCTGAAACGTTGAGAGTTGATTGTATATCTAAAAGAAATACGATATGGGAATGGGAATTATTCGCTAAAATAAATATAACTATTTTCAATCGATGTTAAAAATCGGGATAGAGAATTCTTCAGAAGTTAATTTTTTAAAAATTAAATCAAACTAATCTTTTTAGATTATTTTTAGTATCAACTATTTCCTTAAAAGTAAAATAGGTAATTTTGGGACATTTCATTCGAGATTAATCCGGATTTTTTTTATTCGAAACAAAACTCTAAGATCGGAATTGTCCTGGTTAATCCGAGACGTCCGGATACTTTAACCATAGGATTGCCATACGTCGCGTATACACGAGACTACAGTAATTCACTACCAAGTCCCGTATTACTATCTGTCCAGTTTTGTCCCATCTTCTCCCTTATATTGATCAGATGTAATAAAGTTATACGAATACGTATTTGCTATTCCAGATAGCAAAACAAATGTGAAGAGAATATTTTCCCTAATGTTAACTCAATGTTCGGACGAAACAAACAGACTGTCAGTGGAGACAATTGAAGCAATTTTGATTTGTCATTATAGTTTTAAAATGACTTGAGCCCAATTTTATGTTTATCTGAAAGAAAATGATATAATTAAAAAAGTAAAATCAACTTTAAAATATGACTGGGCTACAAAGGATTAGCCTTGCATCTTTTTCATTATTCTTCGTGTTTATTTTATTAGATTACTTAGACTTTATTGATTTTTATCAGAGTAAAAATAAACCATTACCTACCCACTTTTTTCATGTTTTATTTATTTAGCACTGAAACGTCCTGTATCAATGCTTGGCAATTATGGCAACCCTTTTTAACCATTAATTACTAAAATATGAAATATTTAACTTGGAGATCATTACAGAAATTAATGGTAAGTAATTATCTTAATAAATAATTAAATTTCAGCGTCTGTAGCATTTGCCTTTCTAGTAAAATAAAATGTTAAACACAATTCGGAACATGCGATCAATATGTGTAAACAAGCTGTTACTGTCATCGTCCCGTGGCACGCAAATGTCACTCCAGAACATAAACCTTTCCGCTCTAGCTTTCTTATTAAATTATTACACAAAGGCCACATTTGCAAACTGAGTGTTGTTAATGACTTTGATGTAAAATTGCAGTCGCTTCATGCTTTTTATGAAGAATTCCCGGCTGACATCATGTACAAAAACGAGCCCCCGAATACGAAACGCAGTGTTTTAATTACTGTAAAAGCTTTGGACTCTGGTTCAAGGTTATTAGCCACGCTTCAGAGGTCTAAGACCTTGGAATAACAATCACCCTGAAAGGAGAATAATTTACCTCAGGGACCCGGCTGCGTCGACAAGTTTATTAGTTTGGAGTTATTCGTCTGTCTTCATTACCCAGGCTGTTTTTCGTTCATATTCTCAGAAAATAATTATGATTCTGAATATTTTGTTATGGCCACTTGTTGTGAATGGAAACACGTGTGATTTGGGATGCAGTTTCATCCAGTTGACAGATAATGAACATGGTGCATTTCTCGCATGAAATCTACACAGCAAGTTGCCTCCCATTTTTGGCAGATTACCTTTTATTTCACAGTGGACGTTTTATTTCTAATATGTTGCATACAAGACATCTCTGTCAAATTTAGTTAAAATATACACAGACTTGGACAATTTTTAATCTCCTAAATCCCTAATAAAAGCCAAAATAATATTTAAATTAATATACTCATTAATATTACATATGACAAAAAATTGTGACAAAATCTTTCACTTAAATTAAGTCGCCAGAATCTTCTGAGTTTCAGATGTTGATAGATGTTGTTCAGAAGTTGATTCAGATACTCCAGATGTTGTAAGGGGGAAGGCAGGGGAAGGAGGAGTTAAGTCATTGAAAACAGTCATAAACTAGACTGCCCCGATTCATCGAGAAGTCTAGTCATTTTACTCTCACAATAATAAAGCAAAAGTCTGCACATATTTTAAATTAATAATATTCAAAAGAATTATGATACCGAACTTCCATATGCATCAAAATAGGGTAAGTATATTTTACGTTAAATGAGGGTTGTAAAAAAGAATTCCACTGGGACTAATTTTTATAAAATCTTTTTTATATAATTTGAATATGAACTATTCATTTATGCCTGAAAAACGGAGCATTTCTTTCAAATTCGAGACAGAAGATTCGAATTTGCGACTATACCGGCTAATCCTGGACGTTCGGACACTTTATACATTATTCATTTTTTTAAATAAATATTTCTAAAAGAGACAATACTTCAAAACGAAAAGTTGATCAATTTATTATTTCTCACTCGACTTCCACATCTAATCTCTGTAAGGGTACATTGAAATATTTTTTATACAATTTTATTTAGAAAACGAAAATCAAAAAATTTCATTTTCTTTCTCCTGCTACATTTGGGAGACCATATTCTTAGGGTTGCCATAATTGCCAAGTATGGATACAGGATGTTTAGGAGCTAAATAAACAAAGCATAAAAAACTGGGTAGGTAATGTTTTATTTT
>BGPR01003160.1:0-31457 GCA_013235015.1 Araneus ventricosus | reverse complement strand
CCACTGGATATTATCTAATTCATTCTCTACTCATATCTAGAATTTAATTCAGAGAATTATTAATGGATATCGCCATTCTTAAAGTTTCAGATTGGTACATCGCAGTTTTTCCTGTGATTCATTCTGTCAAATTTTGCTGTGCTATTAAAACGTAAAAAATGATCTTAAAGTGTACATTCACATAATCTGAAAAAACTGCAGTTTTACGGAAGTGTTTTCCAGTTAGCTTACTTTAAATGCTAATTAATCAACTATTCTGTCAGAAATGTCACGGCTAAATATTTATCAGACAGGTGCATACATAAATGAATGCTACGCTAGGAAAGAGCAGCTGTTTAAAGAAAATATCTTCTTTGCAGAAAGGGAAATTTCATTTATTTGTGGTAAGGACAGATGGGCAGTGATGAAAATAACACACTACACGGAAGCCAGTTCAGAAATATATTACACGGCTCGTTTGTCTAGCTATCAAAGCATCTGAAAATTGAGCGTTATGTTTTGTCTTATATGAAGTACAGTTAAACTTGTATTAAACGACACCGTCTAGACTAGGGCTATGACGGATAACCGGATAGACGGATATTAGAAACCTCTTAATATATGTGTACTGTTCAACAAGGGATTCCGAGACTACCACTTTTGAACGATTTTACACAGGAAAGGGATGTAAGCCAATGAGTCATATGAGCGCATTTCCGGACTTCTTTGTTAGATCACGCTCAGTAAAATGTGAACATCACTCGTCCATTCTTCACTTGTCCCCTATTTTCATGAAAATAACTCCGCCCGGCGCATGCGCAAAAGTAAGGAGTGCTTCTGAATTCGTTACTAAACAGTATTGTAACGTGATTTCAGTTCTGGCTTGGGGCGAAAATGAAAATAAAATCCTTTAAAAGTGAATAATTATATATTTTACAAAACGATAGACATAAGCTTAAATGTAAGAGTAGTAACGTACAGAAATGTATTGTAATACTATAAACCTAAGTTACTTTTAACGTTTCAGACGATGATGGATAACAGAAAATGATGGTTAAACGAGTGACGATTAATCGAAGTTCTACTATATTGTCATTTACCAAATCGAATTCACTGTTGGAATGGAAGCATATGACAGACGTTTCTGGTTTATTAAAACGGAATAATGTATTTAGTCTGGAATTTTGTAGAATAGTTCATTTGACTTGTCTGTAAATCATGAAAACAAACTGATGATAAGAAGTTATTTTACAGAGTATTTTAAGGTTGAGTGGGGCAGTGGCGGCTCGTCAATTAGGTCTGCAGAGCTGCAGCACCCAGTGAAATTATTTTTTTAACTTGTATTTTTCGTTTGTAAGCTTGTTTACTTTTCCACTCTCAGAGTTAAATGGCTTACGAAAATGCAAAAAAAGTAATAAAAAATTGAAAAAAAGGCATAAATTGAATCCAAATGAAGAGAGACGCAAGTCTGAGCTGATAAATAATCGCCCCCTCCCCCGAAATCCGTTTACTGAGCAGAAAATCAGGATTGAAAAAGCAACTCTTTCTTCCTTTAACTTAGACGGGCTATGGGCTGAAAGTCAACACAGCTCTGGATGGCACGGAGCCAACTGAACGAAAAAAAATGATGCTCTTTTTTAATATATTTTCTTTTATTTTTCACTCTCACACAAGTTTCAATCTCATTGGCTGTTTATACTTTTCGCTTTCAGTTCCTTTTGCGACGACAGATTCAAGCAAATAATACTCTTCTAAAACTTTCAAAATTTTTAGAGTATTCAGTAAAAAATGTATTTAAGATGTTTTAGCTTAAAAATAAATTTGCTATATATGAGTTATTTGATATTCATTTTTGAAAGAGTGTTATCGAGTGAACTGTGCAAGGAGGGAAGTTCATATGTGGAGATTCGGTTTTTTTTTTCGTCAGAGGAATCGTCACATCAACGTTCGCTTTAATTTTTGCTAGTAAAACTAATAGAAAATGTCATATGCTGGTTATTCACTTTGTTTGAAAAGCAGGAAATTTCACATCTGGATTTGGAATTAAAAAATTTGGCCTGTTTAGAGATAAAGTAGCTTTTAAAATTGTATTCTCTTGATAAACATATTTTTGCAGCCTTCCTCGTTCCTGAGCTCACGAGCCGCCACTGCGTAGAGGAGAAGGAAATTGCTAACTAACGTTTATTCAAATTGTGCTATTCATAGAGCTAAATGATTGAAATATATTGATACATCCCATTGCAGAATCGGCGTTCCGGCTTTCTCCCAGTACGATGGTAACTAAATTAATCAATAATTTATCAATCATACTATATGCATCTTAAGAGCAATCTCTCCTTTATTCTCTGTTAACTTGTACCATATGCAGTATCATGAAATATTAATAAAATTCACTAAAGTTGGGAAGAATCGAAGAGCGGAAAGAAGAGAATGAAGATAGAAAAACTGATTTGGTTAAAGAATATATTCGTGAGTAATTGAATATGCCATGAAGCAGCCGTTCTGTTGTCATCAAGAACACAAGATATGGAAATAGGGGTGTCTAGAGCCTAGTCTACCTAGTTTGTTTGTTTTTTCCATCAATCTCATATTTACTTTTACAAATGTATCACAGAAATTCACGTCATGAAAAGTGTGAAACATGATTGTTAGTGTCAGCCTCACGAATGTATCTCTTAAATATGGTGTCTATTTTTCAGTCACATGATAAAGTAAATAGCATTAAATGTTTTTACAGGAAAAACAAATCAAGCCTTTTATCTTTTTAAACATCGCATCACAAAAAACACTACTTTCGTGGCGATTTCAACCTAACTACTCTCAATAAAACATATGTAAAGAACTTTTTAGTTTTTGTATTGTAAAATGAAAAATATAGACTGAAATTTTTATAATTTTTTTTAAAAAATTGAGATTCTCTGCTTCTGCGAATTATAATAATTATATAAATATTTACATCCTAAATACAATGGCACTTTATATTAAAAAAATATTGAAATTCTAGGTCTAAAAAGCTCAAATTCACTTATATAGAAAGATATGCATTAAAATATTAGAGAAATTGGGAGTATACAGAATGTTGATGAATTAAAACAACTATTGTTCATCTATCGGGATGGAGCTGGCTTTATTTAATCTCTCCGTATGTAGGCGAGATGAGTGCTCTCCGACGGATTATATAAGTGTAAAAACAGAACAGATAAAAAGTTTTAGGGATTGCAACATTTTTAGATGCTTTTCGTACAGTATTCCTTTTATATGTATCTATTTTTTTACAATGTAAATCTTTGTTCGCAAAGAAATAATATATTACTCTAAAATGATGACAGCACCATTAATAATTAAGAGTGTCAAAAAGTAATCATTATCTTTCCAACAATATTTTTCCCATCTGAGATTCGACTAAG
The DNA here is from genome assembly GCA_013235015.1 of Araneus ventricosus. Taxonomy (NCBI): domain Eukaryota; kingdom Metazoa; phylum Arthropoda; class Arachnida; order Araneae; family Araneidae; genus Araneus; species Araneus ventricosus. The sequence continues at coordinate 28,071 of BGPR01003160.1, read as the reverse complement.
AAATTATCTCAGCCTCTGAAAAAAATGATCGATGATATCATATATTCTTCTTCATACGTATGTGATAAATCGTTCCTCTAAATATAGAGTAATCACTTTGCGTTTCATCAATACTCAACTAGATTTTTACCACTCTTGTCGATTTTCGTCGTTTAATTATTTATATAAAGTCGTCGCCCCATATTTTTGGCAAATAATCAAAATAACTCCTCATCAAATTGAAATCTGTAATCTCGTGCCTTCTTCGTGCAGACGCGTTTCTAACTGAGAACTTTTTATTCTACATTGTGGGAAAATGTATTAGCATTCTTTTGTAATAATCTTTCCAAGCCTCAAATCTGACCAAGATTCAAGAGTCAAGTCCCTAGAAATTTGTCTCGTGTAATTTCAAAGCGGGACTTCAACCTAATAAATCAATTGGCGCAAGCCGTTAAAGGTATTCATTATTTGTCTTTTAATCATAGCATTTACCAGCATTTTTATTCTAGAATCATATCCGAATGGATGAGGCGATTTCGTTGAAAAGTGGTACAAACGTTCATTATTGGCTGTCTAAAAATACTGTAGGTTTTAAATCAACCCATATTTTTCTGAGAATCAAAGGGGTTTGTCATTTAAATGCGCATAACATAAGGGATTGATTGACATGAAATTTTATTCTTATGATTTAAAACATCGAACTAAAATATGGTGGGATTACATCTTCTCTACTCAGTTTCTCAGGATAATAACTACCGCTAAGAGCCTTTGAACCGCTCCGTGCAAAAGTGCAAAAAATTGCGCCCCTATGGAACTGCAATATAAGCAATGTCTAATTATCGTACTGATTTGAAATTTGTTTCGTTGTGGCGGATATTAAATAACGATTCAGGTGGTGTAAAAAAAATTTCTGTACCTGTTCAAACTTCCGAACTTTCAACAATTTTAGTACGAAACTTCTCTGAAAAAGGCGAAAAAAATCGATAAAACATTGAATAACGAAAAATCTACTTGGAGAATCGACAAAATCGCTTCGAGGTGTTTCGGCTCCTGTCCTAGGTCACCCTTGTGCCAAATTTCGTACCTGTAGGTGCAGCGGAAAGACATACACACAGAGACATTGCCTTTTATATAGAGAGATTACGAGAGCAATGCCTTGAAAGTTTGTGGTCATTACTATTACATAAAATTAGATTGTTTAAATATTTTTCAGAATTTTTTCGGAAAATTTTATAATTAATCCAGAAACTCCGTTGTTATTTTTTTCTTGTTTTCGTTTGGAAATTTTGTGCCCTCGATTTTTTTGGCCCTGATGCTTGTTCAGAATGGCTGGAGTAATTTTGATGGAACTTAGTAAGCATGTTTCTCATTTGTTAAACTAAAAGTAATGTAACAGTAAATTATCCCTAATTTATCCTCTTCAGAGTTGGATGCGAGTCATCGAAAAACATTTAACAAATGGAAAAGTTAGTATAAAATTTTTATATTCAGGATTCCTAGAAGAAAAGGATACCCGAAAATGGGCCTAATAATGCCAAAAAGATATAAAATGCTAATAATCGAATAAAAGAAATTTATTATACAGTGGACTCTCGCACAACGAGGGGGATACATTTTCCGCATAATAGGAAATCGCGTTGTGGGGTATATGCATTATGGGATGAATGTATGCACGTTCAGAAATGTCTAGAAATTGTAACTATGCATATTATGAGATATGAAATTTCGCTTTTCTAAAAAAATTCAGAACCCATGTGAAAACGTTAAATTTATCTTACGCGTAATATAGGGCTGTTTGTCGCGCTATATGAGTGCCAGTCGCCATTTTTTCGTCGTGTTATACGAATTCACGTTATACGAGAGGGCCTTATACGGATGTCGACTGTACTTTTAATTGCGAATAATTTTATTTGAATTAGAGCAATATTCCTTCAATAAAATAATATTAATACGCACGATGTTATTTATATAATTGTTGTGCTTTCTTTCTATAGGTTTTGATAAGAAAAAGACCAAGCAATGCCGCGTACCATTCAAGTAGTAAATAATATCAGAAATAGTTGAGTAACTGCTTAAAAATGATGTTTCAGTAGAAAACTCTATTCCGAACCTAATATCTGCGTTTCCTCTAACATACGTATAACTAATTATATAAGTTTCATTTCAATAACTTAATCAAATTTCAGAAGTGAAATAATTACACGATAAAAATCTCTTCGTATGCCCTTTTTAAGACCCTCGAGATTTTAGTCCAAAGTTATCGCTTGACGTTGACCTAGATAGCGTTGCTGAAACTGCCCTTAAATGAAACGAAACGGTAGTAATCGCTCCACAAGCAAATGAAGCACTTAGAATAATTTCCACGAGGGGTGCACTCGGGATATTAGTAAAAGTAATCACATCACTCAAATAAGAACACACGCAGAGAAAACTCTTTGCATACTCACCATTATTATTCTGCTCATGCAGTCTATGGCCTGGAAAAGGGAGAATGATGTTAGTAGGAGTCTGCGAGAATTTTAAATAGACACTCTCTTTGTTATGTGTACACTTTGTATGAATATCGATTGTTGTTTTGTCATGAATACCTGAATCGCGAAGGGAAAGCCTTGTTTATGCAATAATTTTTATCGCTTCTCATTAAGGTGCTAAACATAAACTTGGCTTAATATGGATAATTTATTGTATAACGAAGTAATCCTATTTAAACGCTCCTTATTTAATCTTCAAACACAAGCATTTCATTACATCGCTTATTTCTTAATAATAAATCTGTAAAAGAGGATTAGCAACAAAGCTTACTAACGAAAATAGCCGTTTGTGTCGCGTAGCCAGTGGCGGTTTTTCGCACAGGTGCTAGAGGCACTCGCCTCGCGCTTCGAGACCTACGGGGGCCTCAAAATGTATTCCACGTACATCTCAGTACTAAGCCGATGGCGAATTTACGATATTGGGTAGGACAGGGGCCTTAAAGCAGTTTTGTGCCTGTGGCCTTATATTGTCAAAATCCGCCACTGCACATAGTGATTATGTTTCCCAATTCTTATTTTAGTCCTGCATTTATTTCAACCGCTCTTTTATTTTAATATTACTTTTTGTGTAGCCACAATAAGACGTCACGCAGCATAAAAGCGAGAGATGATTAAAAAATAAACTTAACTGACGATATATGCTACGATTCTCAACTGCAACGATCTCTAAGAAAATGAGTTTTCAGGGAGTGAACATTTCTCATTGTGAAATTACAAAGGCATAACATGGGCTATAATATTAAGTTAGTGTTCATAACCTATTCTCACAAGTGACCGATTTACAATAAATATTTCTTTGTTTCCCACATACGCTTTTTTTTATAAAAATTTCTGAAGCATTTTAAACTTCTATATAATACTCCGCTTATCAGCTTCTTTTACAAACAGAAAGAATCTGAAAATGACAGGACGAACTTCGAAGGATTAAAGAGCGCATAAAAATATTTTTCACATAGCAAATGTGTGGACACACGCGTTAATTATCGGCTCATTGGTGAGATAACTATCAACTTCCAAATCTGATTATCTGGCGAAATTGACAACTTATATTACGTGAACAACTTCTATGTGTGCATTTTAAGATTACTTTTCATTTCTGAATTTTTGCATTAGTGCTATATGAAGCTGGAGGGCAAAGTAAAAAAAAAGTTAGTCGGGATATTACTGCATAGCCGTTTTGCTAAGTAATATCTCATTAAGACAAGTATTTCTCTTTTTTGTGGTAGATTTCTGTCGATCTACAAAATGAATAGTAAGAAATGACTAGTTTGAACATATAACGAATACTAAAAATCAAATATTTTATTTCATTTTTTACATGCGAGTAATACTACTTACTGTTCAGCAACGGATTCAGAGACTACCACTTTTGGACGATTTTACAGCGGAAAGGGTTGCGAGGAAAATGAGTCATATGAGCGCATTTCCGGAGATTGTTAGATCAGGTTCATTAAAATGTAAACATCACCCTTCCATTCTCCGCTTTCCCCCTATTTTGATGAAAATAACTCCGCCCGGCTCATACGCAAAAGCGCGGAGGGTTTTCGAATCCGTTGCTAAACAATATCTAATTGTTTTGGAAATAATGATATCCTTAACAACCCTCTGACTGCTTATACCGCGATTTCCGCTTTAAGAACTTAACGCTTTTCCGAACTAAGTCAGTTTTCTGCTGCGTCTCTTTTCGCAAGCTCTCGTGTTTACTTAGTACTATTACAGCGTTGAATCAAATTATACTAATAAAGCCTTGCTTATAAATAACAATTCGCTTCTTTCAACGGTATTAGAACATGTTTACGAACGTTGCATCTAAATAGTTATTTAAAAAAATTCGGCAGTGAGCGGGTTAACAGCTGGATGTGTGTTCTTTAAGCTGATGTGTGTTTCTTTTGAATGAACAATCTAATTTGGGTTTATCAGTATGCAAGAAGTAAAATTATTCATAATCTACATTAATGCACGCATTCAAAATTTTGAAAATAAGGTTTAAATAAAATTATTCTTACCCTGTTCTGTTGCCTGGATATCGTGCAGTTGTTCTCTCGGTTGCAGCAGTCATTGTAAATCTGAAGCAAAACAATTTTTGCATATTCATGAAAACGATTAAATACGTTATTTTATCTTTATCCAGTTTAGTTGCATTTCATTTTAGGAATAGACTGTAAATTTGTATTGCTTCGCACTTAATGTTTCATAGTTAAAAACTTAGTTTTACATTAATTAAGATTGAAGCAATTATGCAGGTGTTACATACATTTCAAAAATTAATTTTAAAGAAACCTAGTAATGTTACAACTTCGGTCTTTTTAAAATGAGAGAGCAAATAATTTGTTTTCAGATAGGTAACGCGGCGTTACGGCGTTCTAAATTTGCTACAGCGAGAGAATTCCGTACGCATTGGCTACCGATCGGCAGAAGCCAATGTGAAATTTTTTGTTTCCTTTTTTAGTTTTTCTTGAATATCTCAAAAAATATTGAATTTTCACACAACATGTGAATTAACAAATTAAAGAGCGTAATATTCCCTACACATGCATGCTTTTATTTTTCTTCTAGCTTTAATATTTTCTCAGATAATGGCTCTCCGAAATGAGAGATTTTCAATAATTTACGCCCACCTAGACCACCGTAACGGCGCGTTTCCTACCTGAAAAAAAACATCTTGAAATGCGCTCTCATTTTTAAAAAAAAACCGAAGTTGTAACATTATTAGATTTTTTTTTATTAATTTTTGAAATGTATCCCACACCCTGTATTTAATGGTGTAATATATTACAAGGTTGTTGGAGGTCCCTGGCGCTAAATTCTTGTGGGTTCTCTGAAAATATTATGTATATGCACCGTAAGAAATGGATGGAAATCATACATGAATGGTTCTCTATTTCCGATATGGATATTACCTGAATTAGATAATTCGAGGCAGGAAATAGATTAGTCTTATATACCGAACTGATTCGTAAATACTAATGATTACTGACATTTTTGATAATCATTGAAAATAGAGGCTCATCTTTCAATCTAATGATTGAAATTACAGCTTCGTAAGAAAGTGTAAACAGGAAATGAATATGAAGAGGTTCGAAAAAACTAAATTCATCACTATCATTCATCATCAAAATCATCATTTCCCTTTCGGCCTGTGGGCCCCTGGCCCTCGCCTAGTGCACCTTACTTTTAATCCTCCCCTGGGTATATGCAGCAATGGTATGGTATTTAATAGTATGATACATGGTATATGTGACAATTATAAAACTTTAACGAAATAACTTTCTCAGATGAGCAAATGAAGAGTATCAGCGTAGAAAATGAATTAGACAAATTTATGCTTTTATTCCGAAATCCATCTATCAACAATACATATTTTGCTCATGCAAGCACAATTATGTGAAGATTGCATCTATTTCATGCAGCTTAATTTCCAGTCTCAATACATTTCAAATTCAAAATATTTCTTTTAGATTTCTACCAGGTTATAATTTTGGTTGTTTAAATTATGATTAAAGCAACATTATTTCGAAAAACTTTAGCTTAAATTATAAATCTAATTAAATTATAAAAAATTAGAAATTAAGATTGAAAAATTACAAATTAAACAAAAGACAAAATTTAGACTAAATTATGAATTTAAATTAATCTGTTAAGTTAATGAATTTCAGATTACTTACTATTTTAATTTTAAATAAAGAAATGTATTTTTTTTTCGAAAATTAAAGCACTGGCGGCCCGTCAGCTCAGAAACAAGTAGTGCTGCAAAAGTTTTATAAACCTAAGTTGTAGGAAATTATGTGCTGATTATTTTGGTGTACAATGATAATATACTAAAAATTGATAGCTTTGGAGTTACAAGCAAAAAACCAGAGAAACAGTTTTTTGCATGTTTTTCGGCTATAGCTAAAATTCCAACAAAAATTATTGGTGGCAAACCTCAGAATAGTAACAGCATCCGAAATAACATAAAAAAGCAAAAAATTACAACTCCTCCAGATTTGGATTTCAAAAACACGACTTAACGACTGAACTGCTGAGAAAAAGCGAAAAAGAGCCAAATAAGGAAGTCGCGCGAAATGAGAGCTGAAAAAAACTCAGCTCAAATTAATGCAATTTAAAACGGAGAAAGGGTTGCTTTTCTCCCGCTCCGCGTTACTCTTTGCGTTAATATCATATCCGGAGGGGCAAAACTTGATGCAGCTCTAGTCTGTCTATCTCTTAATTTCTGATTGATTTTCCGTCTTCTTTTTACATTTTTTATTACTTTTTGCCATTTTCATTGATCACTGAATTCTCAAAGTGGAAAAGTAAGAATAAAAACGAAAATGCTATCTTTTAAAATAATTTCAGGGGGGACTTCAGCTCTGCAGTTCTTATGGACGAGCCGCCACTGAATAAAAGCTGCTTTTATTACTTACTGCATATTGCAACTTTCGACAAAGTCAGATGACGTCATTATTTTCAATTCTGTGTTTGTGTTATCAGATTTCTCTTTTGTTATCGTAATCTTTCTATTATTCGTGATATCAGCGGTATTGCAAATTTAAAACTTGCTCCTTTTACTTACAGAAGTTTATTTCAAATCTTCGAAGAAACTGATAAAGCGAAAGATATATTGCTATCGATAGCAGCAACTCTACACCTGACTTTATAACTACCGATTTTTGAAGGTCTTTCGGGTCTTAAAACTGGAAATTAAAAATATCGTTAACGTTTGTCTCGTGTATTTGCCTTTAGACTGGATAAAAATGAGCTGAAAATATAACTTTATGATGTTTTATGGAAGTTGGTCTTCCTTTTTAAAAATGTTACTGCTTCCTTAATTGCGAGAAAAAGTAATAAGTATAAAGAAGTGCATTCAAATTTACTCACCTGCTGTGGAATTATATCACGGATACATTCGATAACATAGGAGGATTCCTGACTCACACCTAAAGAGAATAAAGATATAAAAACTTGCAGTTCTACAGAAGAAAATAAGCTAGAACATTTTACTTTTAAAAATAAAAATAATATTCATTAATAACATTTCTTAATAATAAAAACAATTTTATACAAAATCCACGAGAGTGAAAAGAAATTGAATAGTATTTTTGTCATTCTTCAGAACAATTGCTTATTTTTTTCCCAATATTTTTCAAAATTAAATGCTTGAGCTAACATACAAATGCAGAATTGAATTTATTTTTTAATTCCTCGGCTCAGCACAATTCCTGATACTTTCTTGAATCAAAAATAAAAATTTCGTTATAAAATTTATCATACAACATCAAATGCACAAAGTATTTTCTTAATCACTTAAAAGAGCAAACTATATTATAACAGAATTTTGATACTGGTGCATTTCATTGCGTCAATATCTGTAGATCTAACTTTGCGCAGTCTTCTAACTCTTTTTCGTAAGCAGTTGCAAGATCTGAAATCGAAGGCAAGCTTTGCCGATATCATTCTCTGTAACAAATTTAACGAATATACAATAATTTCTTAGGTATTGTATGAAAACGTTTCTTCAGACAATAGGTTCAGTTAAAAAAATATGATCCCAAAATTTTGAATCTTAAAAGTTTGAGAAAGACTTGGTTAGATAGTCTTATTTTCAAGTATGAAACTACTAAGATATATTAATGTGATGGTCTAAAAGTGAAGTTGAATTATGTTCATGCTGTATTCTAGCTATTGATGTGTGTTTTGTGTAATGTGTGAGGGTCACTCAGTAGACATTTTGAGATGATTAAAGAAATGACCCTGTTAGATTTAAAGCTTGTAATCTAAATGATACATGAAGAGTGTTGATTTGATCTAGGTGGTTAAATTCAGATATAATCTTTCACTAATGAGTGATATGTAATCAAGATGTTAGTCAAACCTGATAAGTAAACATGTGTTTTTATTTTAAGTATTCATGTCTCTGTATTCATTGATGTATGTATTTTCATCCTGGAATAATCTGTTATTGTTTGGTAGTTAAGGAATCTAGGGTTAATTGCGGAATGTGATTTTTTTTTCAAAACTATTATATATAAGCAATGTACTGAAGTCTAAAGTGTAAATTAAGTGGGTTGGATTTCTTTGTGTAAAGTAAAATCACGATAAAAAGTGTTGTTATGAAGAACTTCCGTTTCATTTTGTACCTCTGTTTTATTTGTTCAAAACTTTCCTGCTGTTCTTACGCAATTGTAAATCATTACTGATCATTCTTGGAACATTTTTATTGTAACAGAAATAAACTAGTTCTATTTTTAGGAATTTATGAATTAAGAACAAAACAGAATGTTAGATTTGATTCTTGGGTACGGTACTATAATCTCTCTCTTCTCTTGTTTGTTAATTAATTAGGAGGAAACTTTTCTGCTTATGTGCTTCGAGAGATGAATGTCAAGAATTTTAAGCTTTAAGTATGAAACACCTTTTCAGGTGACAAAGAAACTTTTGTCTGAATCAAAACTAATATCTTACCAGTTCTTCAGCCAAATTACGTGAATTAAACTAGTTGGCCAGAATCAGACTATTCTCTTAGTCAATCAACCAAATTCATGTAATAAGATTGTTGGCATCAGGGGTGTAGTGGAGCCAGAACGCACCTGAAAGCAGTTCCAGCCCAGCTTTTTTTACAAGAAATAAATAACAAAAAATTGGTAAAACGTCCTTAAAACAACGCAATTTTTGTCACCCAGGTTAGAGAGTTCTGGAATTGCTTTTAGAGCGTCCCGCCACTGCTTATTTTGAGACTACACCGCTGGTTGGCATGATTAAGATCAGCAACTAAAATAATTGAAGAATCGATACAAACCTCTGACTCCTTGCCCTTGGAGTAAAGCCAGCAAAGTGACAGATGTCACAACATTGATTTCCCAATACATCTTGATCTCAATCGGACAATCTCATTTGAATTTTGAGTTCTGGACGATAATGGTTAACTCTGAGTTCCATAAGCCCTGTTTCGTACGGGACTTTGATGAACCAATCAGAACCAGATTAGTACTTGCCTCGTTTTATAGAAACGATATAACAACAGAAAGGAAAGCAGTTAATTACACTTGACCATGAGTTCCACAAAGCAAGCCATTCAAACGAAAGAGAAATCCGCGTCGCTCATTGTAATTTCAAATGTAAACTACCTTTATCATTCTATGTTCTCGAAACGAGAATAAAAGCATCTGGAAAATTTCTATGAGAAGAATGTTTCGCTTTGTTTCATTAGCTGGTAAAAAACACAGGCTGGTCTAGGGCTGTTCGGTCAAGTGGTAATTTAGTAGTCTTCTTTTGTGGCATATTGTAAAAAAGTACTGGAAATTTCCAACAAATTGCATGAGTTTCCTGTTTATAATTTTAGTGTTCTAAGCATGAAGAATCAAATGCAGGCTCGCTGCATTATTAACTTTAAGTTAGTAATTTACTGTAATCACGTGATAAATAAGCTTCTAATGATCTCGTCAGCGTTATTTTGCAAATGATATATACAAAATAACATCTCAATATAGGGTCCATTTAATAGCACTGAATATCCTATCTTCAAATAAATTTTTCTTATTTTCAAAATTTAAAATATATGCATGTTAGTCTAAAACTCGTTCATAGACTTACATAGACATAGTCTATGTAATAGATGTAATCTAATCAATGCAATCTAGTTCATAGACATAGACTTACTACTCGTACATAGACAAAGGCGCAAGCATCGTAAATTAAGCATTCAAGAGTAATAAATTAATTTTGAAGAAAACTAAAGCAATTTCCATCAGTTGAGAATTAAAAATAAAGTCAGTCGATAAACGTGATAAACACTGTTGGGCGATTGAATAGAATACCTCTTAATTCATCTTCATAGTGATATAAGTTATTATATAATTTTATCTCTTTTTCCTTTATATTATTTCAGTAGAGAAATCCATGTTATTATAGCACTTTTGTCCTGGCATTTGTTAATTTGAAGAGAAATATTCGTGTTCAGTGAAATCGTATGTTAACAATTTCAATTAATCAAGAGATCATATGAGCGATCATGATTTTTCCGTCTGGGATAATGTCAACGCGCTTTTTAATAATACTCTAATTAAACCTGAAGTTCAAAATACTGTCTTATGTATTTTCCTGAATTTCATTTTATGATTAAAATAATCCTGTTATAGAAACTTATATATATATGAACGGTATTTCCAATGATGATGTGAAACTGGCATATCCAATGAAGATGCAGACTTGTGGAACGAATAGCAGTTTATTTTAAACTTCAGACATGTTTAGATCAAATCAGGTAAAGAAATTATTTAATGATTGAATAATTATAAATTCCTTCAAGGCCATGACGGAAATCTTACGTGCAAAGCGCACGTCTTGCTAAGGTAAAAATTACATAGTGAAAGAGGAAGTTACACTATCGCGACGAGCTTAAGTAGTAGTTTAAAAACGAGGAAGTACCGCATTTGAGGCTCGAGAACTAGTGCGACTCTTGCGAGTCTAAGTTAAAGTAGAAGTGCTTTTATCATAGGATTGAAGTAGAAGTAATTCGTTTGTAATTATTAATTAACTGGCGTTAAATATGATTTATTATAAAGATGGGAAAATTTCTAAATCATTACATGTATATTGTTACGAAAATCGTACGGTGAAAGCAGTGCAACAAGCAGGATAGTAGAAAACGACAATTTATTCTCAAATATTCCGGAAAACAAGAAGTACATGTAACAAGAAAAGCAGCATTTGTAGAAATTAGCAACACAAGCAGACAGCAAATCACTCATAATAACAGAAGCAGCACTATCAATAATGCTCAGCGTCTAACAGCAAACCAATCTGCTCTGCGAACAGAACTCCAAAAATATTACTCCATCGTTTCAGCACCCCGGTGTTTATAGTCTTCCTGATCTATGTGACGTCACATAGAATATTCTAGAAGAATCTTCATATCTTCGTTCCTAATAGAGATAGTCATAATTCTTGCATATTCGAGAACCTTCATTTTATCACCAATTGGTTGTCAAGGTAAGGGTTTAAGGGCTAGGCCTTCTGCGGCATCCAATAAGAACCCCTGTAGATGTCTCTTTTCAACTATAAAACTTACATAGTAGGGAAACAGCATTACAGTTCCTTAGCACTATATACACTGAACACAGATTCGATTATAAATATACACGCATGTTTTAAGTCAGAACTAATCTTCAACTTAATAACTGTAGACTGAAATATCTGTGATACAAAGTACTCAGTTCTGTACACAAAGCAAGCCCTTCCAATGATTCGAGCGAGTCAGATGACTCCGTCTTATACAGCCGCATTAGCAAACCTCTTTTACTAATTTTTTTTCATTTCAGAGATTAACTCTAGTTAAACTGAACATTTCTACGCTTTATCTATGGTCAGTTTCTTTGTTAAACTTCATTACATTGTGTTTATATTAAAGATTCCAGGATATGTATCTTTTCCAGTTTTTAAAGAACCTTTTACTAACCAGCCCATAATTTGCCTTTCTTCCAATTAATTCTCTAAAAATAACAGTTAAGTGTATAAAATAGCATAAAACTATATTTTTAGTTTCGTCTTCGACATGTTCAAGATATTATACCACGGAATTTTTACATATAAAATAAGCCACGTTCAAACTTAGAAAAATTACATGACATTATATATTAAATCATATCATATGAAACATATTTCCATAAATTTTAGAAATAGTATCAGAACTTGAAAATGGCAATAACTTTTTACTTATTTTTTAGGGATACTTTGGCATAATTCTCATTTCTCCAGGTCATTTTTCGATATCACAGAAATAATAAAAAGAGTAAAAGAAAAAAGATTTCCAGATAAAAAAAAATTCAGTACGAGACTTTATGGAATTCCTTTTTGTTGAAATTAGGAAGAAAAAAATCGTTTGGAGATTACAACTAGAGCTTTCTCTTGCTTCTACTAAATGTGACCCAAAAAAGAGGTCTGATCATCTAACAAGATTATCAAAATTGGAAAGACGCCATTTAGCTCGAGAAGCCTTTTATTTAACAGAAATATATCTTCATTTATTTTTCACTATATTGAAAATAAGACTGATTTTGAATGTACTTAGCACGCACCTTAAAAAATCTCCCTCATAAAATAAAAGAAGTCCACGTCTCGGCTAACAGAATAAGGAAAATCGTTTTGAATTTGATATCTTGGACGGTACTGTAAATAGGTCTGAATATTTCATTAAGGATAAATTTGTTTCATATCGTTCTTATTTCATATTATAGCGAGTAATGAAAAAGATGTTTAAAAGCGTCAGGACCCAGATTGCGGCATACATTAGTGGAGAGTTTTAAGCAAAGAAGCGACTTATTTAAAAAAATGATTAACAGTAGAACCCCGCTAATCCAAACTGATTGGGACCCGTGCACAAAAAATTCTGATTACCCGAAATTCCGATAAAAAATAGAAAAGAAAAAGATGTGTGCTAAAAAAATGTAAGTCATAAGTACTCAGTACTACTATCTCTTGAATTCTTTTATTCAAAAGCAATAGAAAGAGAATATGTCTCCCCTTTTCATTAGAATAATGGATGTGCTCCTGTATGAAGTGGCCTTATCTTACGGAGAATTGCATTAGTTTCTTCAATGTGTACAAAATTATGCATGCTGAAAAATTCCTTTTTTGGTTTTAGTATTTACATTTAAATCTTTTCAGGTATCTTTGAAATTATATATAATTTTCGAAAATAAAATCGGTTCGGATTAACCGGAATTTCGGATTAACCGGAATTTCGGATTAGCAGGGTTCGAATTAGCGGGTTTCTACTGTAGTAACTTTATTAAAACATCGTTTACAATGTGGACCGTCTTGCTTCCTGGATTTTCTAGGAATAGAAATGACAATTAATGTATAAATTTGGAACATGCAAAATCATTTACTACCTGCTACCTAGAAATTAAAACTCTAGTTAAATGCTCATGAAACTAGTCTTTTAAAATAGCTTTCACGGATACTTTAAATGAACCTTTAACTGTGGAGTTAAAAAAACACACTAATTTTTATGTGTTTGTCCTTAATATTAATAATCATGCTTATTCTGCTTTTAGATAGGCTGATTTTCAGTGGCGGCTCGTGAGCTCAGAAACGAGGAGGGCTGCAAGATAATATTTATCAAGAGAACGCATCTTTAAGAAGCTACTTTATCTTTCGGTAGGCCAAATTTTTTAATTCCAAAGCCAGATGTGAAATTTCCTGCTTCTCAAACAAATTAAATAACCAGCATATGGCATTTACTACTAGTTTTACTAACAGAAAGTTAAGTGAATTTTGATGTGACGATTCTGCTGACAGAAAAAAAGCCAGAGCTCCACATACACACTTCCTTCCTCGTCCACTTCACTCGATAACACTATTCTAAAAATGAATATCTTCTTCAAAAAAATCTAGCTTTCTATCAAGAGAAAGCAAATAATCAATCAACCAGACGTGTTTCTGCCGAAGCAAAACAAACTGAAAACAAAACCCATAAACAGCAAATGAGATTGCCACTTTGTGTGGGAATGAGGAAAAAAGAAAAATACAGTATACTCTCTATTATCCGTGCTCATTCCGGACTCACAAAAAAAATTAAAGAGAAACATTTTCACGCTTATCATGTATGTAAAATCGATGTTGATGTTCGATCGAGAGATTCATTTCGCGAAACTAGTGGGCCGTTACGGTGGAGGCTAAAGAACATATTTTTTTCCCTTCCTCTAGGTGCAATCTCTACCGGTTCAACCCCTAATTTTCCGAAAAATGAATCATCCACTTCCCGCTAGCTCATTCCCGTAAGAACACGCTTCTTCCTGACCATGTCATTCTCTAACTTCTTCGTCTTCTTTCACTTTCGCACGTGTTCCTTTAGTTTTTGCGTCTTGTTTAACATCAGTTAGTAGCGTGAAATTTTTTGCTGGTAAAAATGAGTGTTGTGAAACGAAAACGAAGCGTTTTAAATGTTAAACAAAAATTAGAAATCCTTCAAAAACTTGATAATGGAGAATCAGCTAGTTCTGATGCAGAAGATGTACTATATGAGAGATATACAATTTCTCATTCTGCTGCTCTACAATCTGTGGAAACTTTGTTAGATTATATGGGACAAAGAGGATTTGATTACGGTGACATTACTGCGGTTCGTAAAATATGTGTCGATATACGACAAGAGATGAACAAACAGCAGAAGCAAAGACGCATTACAGATTTTTTAAAGCAGTTTTTGTTAAAAGGAAAATTTCTAGTTTGATGTTATACAGCATGCAAATGTAAGTAATTTTTATATTTTTGTACCTATGTTGATTTTTTCTTTAATACAAAGGAGTTTTCGGATTATACGTATTTTTCTATTGTCCGTGCGATCCCTCCCGGTGATTAACCTAGAAAATCGGGAGTGCACTGTAAATTAAAAAGAGCATATTTTTCTCGTTCATTTCGCTCTGTGCCAGCCAGAGCTGCTCGCCCATAGCCCGTCTATGTTAAAGGGAGAAAGTGTTGCTTTTTCTCTCCGGGTTTTCTGCGCAGTGAACGAATTTTGGGGTGAAGAGTACTTTGCAGCTCAGACCTGCTTCTTTCTTACTAGTTGATTAATTTTCTGTCTTCTTTTCAATTTTTTAATTATTTTTTTGCGTTTTCGTAAGTCATGGAACTCTGAGGGTGAAAAAGTAATCGAATAAGATTAAAAACGAAAATACAAGTTTCAAAAAAATTACAGGGGGTGCTGCAGCTCTGCAGTCCTAATGGACGAGCAGGCACTGCGCTGATTCCATTACTTTTGCAGCTTTCTTGAGTAACAGAATATGAATACCTCTTCGGAAAGAGCAAAAATACTGCCTTCCATCCATTTATTTACAAATACCATTTTGTAATTAACAAAATTGTGTAACATCATACGACGATTTAAAGTCTTATTAAATACTTTCTGTAAAATTAAAACTGTTGCAAATCAAACGATTGTTCAAGTATTCCATTAAAAATGTTCATAAAATGTACCAACAATCCGCGTACATGTTACTACCGAATCTTGGGGCTGCCAATAAAGTACAATGAAATTAAACAACTTTTAAGTATAGAATTTCATTGTACAGAATATTTAAAACTAAACTAGTATTTAAAACTAAATTTTTTCAAACAAACTAAATACCTTTAAATGCATTCAGGGTTGTTTAACTGATAACAATGATACGGCACCTTTTCAAATCATCACTTTTTAGTGATCAATAATTATGAATTTTTTTATATCAAGAAATGTACTGAATATTACAGGAATTCTCAAAAAGTACAATAATTTATGGAGGTAACACATGCAGTATATTCTCTATTATCCGTGAGCGGATTATCCGGTTTGCGGATTACTCGTGCTCATTCCGGACTCAAAAAAAAATTTAAAGAGAAACATTTTCACACTTTTCATACATGTAAAATCCATGTTGATGTTCGATCGAGAGATTTATTCCGTGAAACTAGTGAGCTGTGACGGCGGAGGCTAAAGAATAGATTCTTTCTTCCTCCACATGCAATCTCTACCAGTTCAACCCCTAATTTTCCTAGAAATGAATCGTCCACTTCCTGCTAGCTCATTCTCGTACGAACACGCTTTTCCTCGACACGTCATTCTTTAACTTCTTCGTCCTCTTTCACTTTCGCACGTGTTTCTTTAGTTTTTGAGTCTTGTTTATCGTCAGTTAGTAGCGTGAAATTTTTACTGGTAAAAATGAGTGGTGTGAAACGAAAGTGAAACGTTTTAAATGTTAAACAAAAATTAGAAATCCTTCAAAAATTGATAATGGATAATCAGCTAGTACTGATGCAGAAGATGTACTAAATGAGGGGAATACAATTTCTCTTTCTGCTGGTGTACAATCTGTGGAAACTTTGTTAGATTAGATGGAACAAAGAGGATTTGATTACGGTGACATTCCTGCGGTTCGTAAAATACGTGTCGATATACGACAAGAGATGAACAAACAGCAGAAGCAAAGACGCATTAAAGATTTTTTAAAGCAGTAAATGTTAAAAGGAAAATTCCTAGTTTGATGTTATACAGCATGCAAATGTAAGTAATTTTTATATTTTTGTACTGATGTTGATTTTTTCTTTAATAAAAAGGAGTTTTCGGATTATCCGTGTTTTTCTATTGTCCGTGCGATGCCTCCTGGTGATTAACCCGGATAATCGGGAGTGCACTGTACTATGATTTCAATTAAAACGAATATCGTGGCTTTTTCTTAATTTAACTAGAAGATTTGTGCCTGTCTAAGACGGGATTTTAGCTCGCCAACAATATCTCAGATCCGATTGTCACAGATTTACTAACGAAAGTTGTTGGAGAAATTCTCATGCGCATTTGCCGAGTGCTTCAGAAATAAAAAAAAAGCATGAAAAACAGAACCGATGAAACAATTTCGTTTTGTTAATAACTTTAGTTGCAATAATTACTTTCCTTTTGCCAGAGTAAAAATAATGCAAAATCCATTAACAGAATAAAAATGCATTACCCAATACAAAATAAAAAAATGGTAAAAGAAAATTTTAGCAATAGCATGCACCACAGATTCAAATCTTTAAGTAGAGGGAGCCTTTTTAAATACGAAAAAGAAAGAACCCTTTTAACAAAAACGAAAGCATGAACAACGGAACTCATGTATCAATTGATACTAACTTCCTGGTCCTTGAATCTAGGAATGAACCAGCATAATAAAAAAAAGAAGTAAAACTGATGAAGGCAGCTATTTTTATACATAAAAAAAACCCGTCTGAGTTGTTTGACACAGTTTTGGAGCATTAACAGAAATCTGATTGGTTCCGATAGAAATCTGATCCGCTGATAGTGACGCAGACCAAAGAGGCGGAATTATTTTTAATTCCTCCCAGCGTCACAGAAATTTCTCGATGATTATATTATAGATGGATTCAGTTCATACTGATAACACGGAAAAATTGTTCATACAGTAGTCTCTCAGTAATCTAACAGATATCAGACCAGAGGACTGCTGAATTCAAGAGAGCCCCGGATTAATGAGTTTCATTGAAAAAAGGCGTTTTTAATACCGAAACCTATGTTTATTGTTTAGATTAATTATATTTAGGTCCCGTTTTACAACAACACGAAGGTTATTTTGAAACAGACCTCGTAATTTTGAGCCGTGAGCAGATGCCGAGAACGATGCCCGAGCCTTCATTTCCACACCACACCAGCGGTAGGACATTTGGCCCCGACGGATTTGGCATGCACCAGGACCTAGCTTACACGACGGTCCTTCGATGGAATCGGGTCTCAGGCCTGGAACACTACGGCCCCAAAGGCCTTACCACCAAGCCACCGCGCACCCCTGTGTTTATTGCACAAAATTATATTATTTATAATAAATATTACAAAATATAATTAAAAATATAAGCAATATCGAATTGTTTACGTCATACTAAGGTCATTGACGCCGGCAGCCCGAAACTTGTTTTCTCTTTAATGCTCCCCATTCACCCTTCTGAAAACGTTTGACTACTAGAGGGACAGGATTAGCGAAGTGACGGATTATGGAGAGACCACTGTATATTGAAGGGGTCGGGAACCTGCGGTAACCAGTTATTACAATTTGTATTGAAATAATATACTCGTCTGTAATATAATAATCATTACATAATAATAATCCTTAAGATTCTGCTTGCGCGGCCTTCTGCCCAATTGGAGAGACCACTGTATATTGCAGGGATGGGGAACCTGCGGCCTTACCAGTTATTACAATTTGTATTGAAATAATATATTTGTCTGTAATATAATAATCATTACATAATAATAATCCTTAAGATTCTGCTTGCGCGGCCTTCTGCCCAATTGGAGAGACCACTGTATATTGCAGGGATGGGGAACCTGCGGCCTTACCAGTTATTACAATTTGTATTGAAATAATATACTTGTCTGTAATATAATAATCATTACAGAATAATAATCCTCACGATTCTGCTTGTGAGGCCTTCTGCCCAACTGGAGAGACCACTGTATATTGCAGGGATGGGGAACCTGCGACCTTACCAGTTATTACAATTTGTATAGAAATTATATACTTGTCTGTAATATAATAATAATTATAGAATAATAACCCTTAAGAATCTGCTTTTTGCCCAACTGCCGAAGTTTAATGAGGCCTTTCAGTGCAAAAAGGTACCCCATATCCTGGTATATTGTATTAATTTCTTCACATTTTGTTTCAGCTTAATTTCAATCCAGTTGCATTTGACAACATCCAGAAACTATGTAAATATTTTTATTGTAAAAAAATCACTACATTCACATACGATGCACATATACAATGGAATACACTTGAAGCAAGTATGAAATAACAGTTCCCCTTCCTGTGGAATTATTCCTGTGGTGGAGCACTATCATCAGTCGATAGGTGTTTCCTTAGCTCCGGGTAACTGATAAGTCCATCGTTGTTATCGTCATAGGCGAAGAAACTGTCAACAATATCTGAAAGGAAAATATAATTACTACCTGTACATATGATTAAGTAGTTTTTTTAAATGCATGGTACACACGACAATAGTGCAATTTTCGTAAGAATTTCCTTTAACTCTTAAAGAATATATTTTATTTATTACAGTGTTTTGTTTTATAAATAAAGATGTCATCTCTAAAAATATTACAAGGAAATTCCGGTTCCAAAGAAAATGTAGAAACAATAATATTTTCCTTCATTTGGAAAATAAATTTTCCCCCTTCCTCACATACGCTCGAATATCATTGCAACGTGATTAATGCTTTCAGCTAAATAAATAAATAAGGGAAACGTGATTTTGGGATTCTTTTTATGATCAAAACTTTAAATTCTATAAAATTTCGAAACACTCTTCTTCTCTACAGTGCTTCTGAATTCGATTCTATCCCAAAGAAATTTAATTTTCTTCTACATTTTGATTAAAACTTACTCGTTATTCAGGGAAGGACACTATTTTTTATTTTACACATTCACAAATTACATTCTTTTTGTGAAATTTATATTGCATTTAATCATGAAATGTTTTTCGTTTTTTTTAATTATATTTCTTAATACAAAAAACTGACATAATTTAGACTAATTAATCTTTACATACCTGCATTTTTTTATTTATTTCCATTTCAGAATCGCACAGTAAAAATATATCTTCATTTTCGAAAATTTTATCTAGAATTCGTTTAAGTTAGTAAGATTAAGGAGAGTTGGAACCCCAAGTCCGAAAATGTTAAATTGGCCACTTCGATGTACCTTTTCTCAAAATATATAACAGATTCATGTTTTCAATTTTTTATACAAGTAAAGTACATTTTTTTCATTATACTAAAATGATTTTTTTCTAAAAAAATTTAAAGATTTATTTTTCACAAATTTTTTTTTGTGTCAGAACAAAAAATGTTAAATTGACCACTTCGATGTACCTTTTCTCAAAATATATTACAGATTCATGTTTGAAATTTTTTATACAAATAAAGTACATTTTTTTCATTATACTGAAATGAGCTTTTGGTTAATTTTCAATTTTTTATAAATTTACAAAATATTTAATCAGACATAGAGAAATTTTACCCTATTTTGACACCAAAAAATTTGTAAAAAATAAATTTTTGAATTTTTTTAAAAAATCATTTCAGTATAATGAGAAAGATGTACTTTACTTGTATAAAAAATTTCAAACATGAATCTATAACAGATTTTGAGAAAAGGTACATCGAAGTAACAGGGTTAGGGTTAACGGACTTAGGGTTCCAACTCCCCTTAACATTCCACTTTGGAAGTACAGAAGGGCTACTTTGTACAGATTTCTAAATTCTGAAACGGGATTATGTGACCAGGACAACATCTGAGCCGGCATCCCACTCTGCAAACTTCCATATTACACCTGCGAAAAGGCATTTCACGCCGGTAGATTTGACATGCCATGAGACTATAAAAACATCGAATTTTTGGTGGAATCAAATTTGCAACACAAAAACCTCTGGTCTCGAAAGGGTCCCCCAAGACTGTCATAAGGCCATCGCGGCTCCTAATTCCATCTTGAAAGTCTTAATATACAGGGTGATCGTAATTCAAGTACAGTTGTTTAGAACTCAATTATAGAGGAAGTACGGGCCAAACGCAACGCAATTTCGTATATATAATATTTAGACCAATGGGATTCGATTTATAAAAGAGGAAAATAATTCACGCTTTTGCTACCAGTCGCAAAAGTGGCGCTGCATGATTCATTTGGGCATTGAAAAAGGCATAAAAACTAAACAAAAGGGGAGGGGGGGGGGGGTTTTACGTGAGTGGCTAAAATTTAAGGGACAATTTAACGCAGAAATATTTTTAACAGATTCATTTGTTTTGCTATTTTTTTTTAATCTTTACAATATGTCTTTTACAAAAAAAAATTGAACGTGAATTACGCAAATTTTTGTTCAGTTGATCCTAATCCTTGCGATATTTGTTTTTGAGGTCATTTAAATCACTTGTGTACTCATTGTGTGCGATAATTTAGCCGGATAAATAAAGGACCGCGCAACACACTGCATATCAGACGGATAGATAGAAACATGAAGCATTCTACAGTCGATAATGTTATTTTCAGATTAAACATGGTACAACATGTTCAAAAGACATATTAAACATCTTTTGTGAACTAAATTAATAATGAAAAGAAGCAAAGAAGATAAAATAATCTCTGAATTCCAAAGTCAACAAGTTAATTTCAAATGTGTAAAAATTCAGTTAAATGTTAGCAATGGAATGTAACTGCTCAAACTTTATTTCTGAGTTAAAATGTCCATTAAATTTTAGTTAATCGCAAAATGCGTTCCTTTATTTAGTTTCTATGTCTATTTAACCGACAAAAGTCCGCCTGCTTCGCCACTTTTGCCCCTGAGCGAAAATGTGAACTTTTCCCCATTATAAATCGATTCTCCATGGTCTAAATCAGTAGTAGTGAATCTATGACCCTTGGGTCAGACACTGATCCACGAAGGTTTTTTAAATGACCCACGCGTTGATTTTTATAAATTTATTTTTATGCCATAAAGAGAGAACAGGCAATTAATATATTAAAAAATGAAAGTATAAAAATCTAATGTTGAATTTATAAAAAAAAATATTTCCAAATGGACGTTCGATTTTCTATCCTATTACTGCATCTGTGTGTAACTCATGGCAGTCGGTCATAAATTAGTCGATAATTCATCGTATCACCCCACTTGGGGCAAATTCGTCAAATGAGCGTCTCTCCGTCCGTGTGCATGTGAACATGATAACTCAAAAATGCAACAGTTAGATGGATGAATTAAAGCATTTTATGAACCAAACTGTAGGTCTGTATCAAATTTTCGATCAAAATTATTATGAATGTAATTAAAATAACAATTTCCTATCAAAGCCTCTCGTTTTTACGATTTTGTTTTGACCTTCCATATTTTTGACAAAAAAAATTATTGAACACAAAACTTGTAAATTTTGAAAACAAATGTGCATAAAGCACGGATGGACAATCTGAAGCAATTCTATCAGAGTTTTTTTTTTATTATCTTGAATGTAATAAAAAAGCATGTTGATTTTACATTTCTTCGCAGGACCTCAACCGAGGGCCGTCAACCGTCGATGTGTACGGTGGTCGCATTTTGAAGCGTTGTGTGTTCTTTTTCCGAATGCATCTTCTCTATATGCTTATGTGTAATAAATTGTGTTATTTAAACGATCTATGGCCAAAACTTTACTAAAGAAATAACAACAAAAACATTTAATTCTGGGAAGCATAAATCTTCCATGGAAATTGAAAATTTTTCTTGAAAAAATACTTACTTTCTTTTTCCTCTATAGACATTGGTTTCTCAGTCTCGTGATGTTCAAGTGCATGAGACATGGCTGCTAACAGTTCGTGGCCATCTAGTTTTCGATTATCATCAAAATCATGCATCCTACAATGAAAATTCATTTTTTAACAGAAAAATCATAGCTGCAATCAAAGAAAACTCAAGTTAACAGAATGGGTAAAGCTATGTTGTATATCATTGCACCTAGTTCAATAGACCTTGTTGCAACTAAGCATATTAGATGCCAAGAATGGCGCTGCAGGAGCTGTTGCCTACTGTGCATGTGTGAGATGTATTTGCTCAGTATATATATAAAATAGCATCATATTTGAGGGCTTCTAGAGGCATTTTTTAAAAGAAATCCACAGATGGTTAAGTTAAATTCTTCCTTATGCCAGGAGCATTATGTCCTATGAAGGCGATACGCTCAATTTAGCATCTTAAAGAATATTTAAAGATCCAACCCACGATCATCTTTGCGGACAACGTAGGCCGTGGTTCGTCTCTGCAGTTAAAATCAGAGAGAGATTATATACTGGAAAAAGGGGAATTCCCCGGAAAAGACTCATGACTGGGAGTTAAAGTAGAAGTGTGGTTATTACAGTTGAAGTAGAAGTAATTAAAACAGAGTAATCGTTAAAAAATAATTAAAGAAGGTTAAAAAATTAAATCATTACATATATTATTGTTACTGAATTTTAACTTCGCTAAGCTACGAATGTACCTGACTATCACTATGAGCTATCGCTATGATCTGTGTAAAGATATACTCCGTGCTTGGTTTAATGTTCTTGTTCGTCTTAGGATGTAAAATAAAATTGTTCGAAACCTGCTCAGGGTAAGATTTGTCTGAAGTTATTCTTGATTAAATGTTTAGGCTAAGGCAATAGTTAGAAATCGCAACAGTCTTGAATATGATCCTGATTTATGTACAGTGTGGCGTTAAAATAAAGTGAGGTGTTTGGAGCTCGATTGTAAGAAATCTGTTTAGCCGAATGAAACAAAATTTGGTGCATGTGCCTATTCTGACCATAGGATTTCAATTTATGCAAAAAAATTGAGTTCCAATTTTCGCCACAACCTGCAATATGGCGTTGTACACGCAGTTGACCAAATCAGCCGACGAGAGGGGAGTTGGGACGGCGGTTATTGCAAAAAGCCGCTTTTCAGTTAAACCGGTTTTTTCCACCTCCGGTTTAACCTGGCGGTTAAAACCGCTCAAAATAACCGGTTTTTGAAAAAAATCGGTTTTCGTTTTTTTTTAAAGCAGCTTTTGTGGACAGAATTTTTCAATAATAATAATATACAATAAGTAAGTATTAATACAATAATTAATTAATGTAATAAGTAATGATTATAAATAAGTAATTAATACAATATGTAATAATAATAAATTAGTAATTATTGCAACAAGTAAGTATTATAGACAAAATTTTTAATTAACAATGTTTTCGCAAGAAATTAATTCATTGGCCAATATTTATCATCTAATCTGCTCATAAAGACTCTTTCAGCAATGAGTTGATCCGTGAGTCGACACCTCTCATCGGAAACAACATCATTCAACGTAGATGTTAATCCTTCGGACGCCACAGAACTTCCGACTAATGATAAATATTTTTTGGCTACAAAAAACAGACGCCGTTTGCACAGAAAAATTTTTATTAGTATTGTTTTTGCAGTTAATCAATCCATTGGCCAATATTTATCTGTTCATAAAGACTCTTTCAGTAATCCGCCAACCAACAGACGCCTCGAGGATGTCGGTGATTGGCCTAAGATGATGAAATTCAAAGCTTTATAACTTGGTTTATTTTAGTCTAGTCGAACCTAAAATCGAGCCTATCTTCCGACCCGATTTTTCCCCCCGGTTTTTGGATTAAAAAAAATAACCGGTTTAAACCGGGGCAAAAAAATAACCGGAAACATCAGTTAACCGAAACAAAAAAAAACTCGGTTTTCGGTTTAAACCGGTAGGTTTTTCCCATCCCTAGAGGGGAGGGAGGTTGACGGAGTTCTTGAACTCAAAGGTTCTTCACATTCGGATATTGCTATTTCTGAAGAAAAATCGGCATAACAAATACAGTTACTTATTAAATGGGGAAGTAGCAATGACTCTTAAAGAAAATATATCATAAAATTTAGCAATGTTTGATTTAAAGTAAGAAAGAAAAGTAAAATAAAGGAAAATGATTAATTGAAAATTGTTTTCTCTTTTTTATATTGTGTTTATTTACCGGTAGATCGGATTCGCTCATGAGCCATGTTGGCTTGGTGGGGCATCAGGTTACGGCAGAGTTGGTCATTGAAATTCTTAAAGTTTAATTGTATTCATTGTGTCCATTTATTCTTGGGACCACTGACGTCATATGTTTCAATTTCCTTGAAGGATTCATTGTCGGTTTTGTCCAGTTTTTCAAAGAATCTTTTTGTTCGCTTTTTATGGAAGTCATTTATTGTTGCAAGCTGAAAGTCCTTCTGAATTACCCGAAAAAATTGTAGGAATCTCAATTTCCACTACAAATTTTATTCAGGTAGATTTAACATGCACCAAACTCATATATATCTCGTGTCTTCAGTGGAATCGAATCTCAAATCCCCAATGATTCTCCTATCTCAAAGCAAAGATAGAAGAGAGAATATAACAGAAAAATTTTGCTCAAGAGAACTTCGAATAGCAAACCATAACGTCACTTGACTCGCTGAGAATGGATGGTATACAAAATTTAACACTCTCTAATTTAAAAAGCTTTCAATTCTACAACTATTATCTAATCTCTCTAAAACAAAGGCTTGCAAAGACTTAATAAATGTTTGCAATAAATTAGATTTTTCCGCGTTTTTAGAATAAATTCTTTTTCTCTCTACTTAAATTCTAAGATAAAAACACTTAACCGCTGTGTCGTGCAGGCTTTTGGTTTTTACCCAGGGCTCACTATAACTTTTATGGTATTGATCGGCCGTATCCGTTCACATTGCAAGCCTCTTTTCGGGGAATCCTCTTCTAAGTTAATAAACGATTTTATCCTGTTGCGGAAGCTGTTTCTGACTGTACGCTTCGACGGTGAAGGGCGTGCTGCGTTTCCTTTGATCATAGAACGGAAGTATCTAAAAGTTATAATTTAATTATTTATCTTGTTAATCAAATTTCATCTAAATATTTTTAAAAATGATTTGAATACATCAATAAACGGATTTCTGTATTTTACTACGACTGCTTATTTCTTTACTAATTTTGATCCAGATTTTTGTAACAAGATTACTATAATTGCAAAACCAAATTATGAATAAGGCGCAAAACACTGGGGTATTGGGAAAGCCATGGCCGTTGATTTAAATAATATTTAAAAAAATCAATCAATGACATATTGTGCAATGACATATTGCCCAGTTTTGTTCGATAAAGCTTTGCCATCTTTTAGAGAGCTTCATAATTCCTCAATCATAAAAGGACCTGAATTTACCGGCAAAAAACTGATCAAGATGCTGATTTACAGCCCTTACACCCAATCATCATTAGTGGTTTAGCTTGGGTGAACGGCTGTCGGGGTATGGCAGCTTTTCGTCCCCTAATCGCATTTAGCTTTAAAAAGTCACATACTGCCCTACCACCAGGAGAAAAACCCTGGACAAGGTTGCCGCAAGTAGACGAGTCTAAGAAAGGAGGTAAATGGGTATAAAATCAACCGCAACATTTAGCGAACTAAGCACACTTCGTAAGGCGAGAATTCATTTTCGACCGTAGTACAAAGCAAAACGAGACTTCCGTCGGTTCTATCTGCGCCAAATGAAATAAATCCATTTCCTTCACCCCCAAAATGCAGTGGAATATCCCGTTTCCATAACGGCCGCCACGGGCATGTCTAGGGTTTTTCTTGTGGCGGTAATACAGTATACCTTTTAAGGTTCTGCTAGTGGCGTAGCGAGGGTAAGTGGCGCCAGGAGAATGTTTTTTATTAAGTCACTCGACATCAAGGGCTTAGCAAGAGTATTGATTAGCAACGGATTCGGAAACCCGGATCCGGAAATGAGCTGCAAACACATTGCCTGATACCCTTTCCGGTGTGAAATGGTCCAAAAGTGGTAGTCTCGGAATCCGTTGCTGAACAGTAAATGGCGTCCGGAGAATGGTATTATTTTTATACCCCCTCATCAGAATTTGCTTCAAAAAAATGACATAAACGCAGTAATGTTTTGACTCCATGGCTCTCTCTAAGACTCGCGCCCGGAGAATCTATACCTCCCTTGCTGCCCCCGGTCGCTACACCACTGATTTTAAGTTATATAAAAATTTATTCATCAAATTTGAATAAAATAATAATCAGTGGGTTGGATGAGCATATTGATCACTGCATATTTTCTCAGATCGTAAAATGAAGCTCGACACAGCTACTCTTTATGACAGCAACTACCAAAAAACCGACTTCGCACAAATGAGAAGTAATAAAAAGAATTTAAATTTTCTGAGCTTTAGACAACCAAACAAGGCTGCTAAATTTTGTCTTAATGAATTGTCAAAAAGATTACCTCCATTATCAAGCATTACAGTGATGCACGCGACTTGTTTTACGATTAACCAGCTCTGGATATTTCTGGATGATGGATTCGTTCAAACTGTTCAATATTTCACACTACACATTGGAATTGAATGTTTGGTTTCTTGGTAGAACCTCGAAAAATACACCTTTAAAATCCCACCATAACCGAGAGGATAACTATCCTTTGATCTATTTATTCCTTTGATGTCTTTCAGGCGGATCACCACACTGGGACCAAGATTGTTTGCACACTATTTTCTTGTAAACAATCCACTTCTCAGTAAATTCAAACAAGAATCGTTTCCCTCACATTTAAGACCAGATAAGCCAAATCAACTTCTTTCAATTAATTTATGACCAGAAGATGTTTGAATCCGTAAACTAGCTAATATCGAGCTAGGTTAGGTATTCAAACATCTTCTGTCTTCTACAGAGCATTATTAATGAAAAAGGAAAAAGTTTGATAAACACTTGCCCATCAATATCAGCATAAAACATGAACTTATCTCTGTGTCAAACATTTTGTATTTTTAGCATTGTATTCTTCCCTTTTTTTATTCTTGTCCGACGCTTATTTCATATTTCATCATTAACCTTCAGAAAAGTGCTGATAAATATATATCCATTCTGAACAAACAGTTATTTCAAAGAAACATGTGCTTAAAAGGAAAAAAAAGCTGTTAAGAAATTTAAAAAAAACTTAAAAGTATGTAAAAAATGGTAGTAAAATAAGTTTTCTTTTACCTCAGAAAATAGAAAAGAGCTTCGTTGGTTGAAATATCTCCCGAGTCCTGTAGTTTGGTTATCTTCTGTACATCTTGTTTTATGTGGCTGAAAGAAATAGCATGTTTTTAGAATATTTTCAGATACAGAATAATGCTTACTTTAATCAGATCAACTTCCATTTTGAAGCAACATGAGGGGTATTTTGGAATAGACCTCGCCGTTTTGAATCGTGTTCAGGTGACGAGCACGTACACCTGATAGCGCCCTCCCTCTCTAAACTTACACATCTAAAGTGCACCAGGCCGGCTTAAACGTGTGATCCTCCGTGAAAAGCGATACCGAACCCACAACTCTGTCAATAGGCCTCAATGGCTTTTATATACAACGAATAGCAATAAGACATGATTAGATTCATTATGCAATGTAATTTCATTTAAAGGAAGAAGTTACTAAACCACTAGTCAGTCCACAACAGCAAGGCACAAGCAACGACAATCACATTAAATTTTCCTGATCT
>BGPR01003159.1:113471-147191 GCA_013235015.1 Araneus ventricosus | reverse complement strand
TTTTAAATCCGACAGAACCGTTGCAGTTATAAGCTGAAAAAAATTGAAAATAATAGTGTTATTAGAAAGTCGGATGCAACAAATTTAAAATCAAAAGTAACATCTTGATGCCAAAACTGGGTATTTTTTAAAAATTTCTCAAAATTCAGTAAATTACGTTAGAAATTCAAAACTAACTTCATTAGAACGGAAATCGCGTGCTCTTTCCGATGGTGTATCTATTTTTGTCGTACAATTATTCGAAACCAATCTATTGAGAAATTAGTGCGAAAAATCAACCAAAACAACACAAAACATTAAATAAAAAAAATTCTAGATTAAAATTTAAAATTTCGGCTTCGAGGTGCATTCAGTCACCATTACGACTACCTGTGTGCCAAATTTCATGGCTGTAAGTGCGATAGATTCGTCTGGACATCGCAGACAAACACACACACACACACAAACATTGCCTTTTATATATATTAGAGATAGATAATAGTGTAATTGGCAATTATAAAAGTGTCTTGAGCTTTATTGGAAAAGAAAGTTTTAATTTACTTTTATATAACAACTTACGTTTTCGGTATAAAAGTGATTACTAAAAGTTTAGCCCTTTTGTTACATGCTTAAAAAGTATAGGGGCAATTGTGAAAAATTAACGAAGAAGTTTATCAAGATTCCTTCCGAGAAGAAACCGACGAAGTAGTAACAGAAGGGGGAAGCAATATAATAACAGATATGGAAAAATGGCTTGATCAACCTTGGTCAGCATCTGAATAGATGATGGGCATGTGTAAAATTAAATTTAAAATGTAGTTCTATATTAATTATTTTCTTATTAGTCTTTTTTCTTGTTAGTCTTTTAAAATTGTGATAAAATAAAAAAATTTCTTAAACAAAATTGTAAGGAAATTAAACATACATTTTTTTTTTTTCATTTTAAGCCGAGTTAGAGTTTTTTATTTGAATTAAGTCCTAAAACTTTTAAAATTAGATTATTACTGTTATGCGTTTTGTAAAAAAAAGAGTTGGGGGAGGGGGTTGCAGTTTGCTTACGTAATTATAAGAGGGGGGTTTCCGATTTGCTTATTTTTGCTGACAAGGGGGGAGGGGGTCGAAAATTACCAAAAACATGCTTACATAATATTTGAACGGCCCCTTAAAAGGGATATGTTCCAGCTGAAATACCAAAATGAGCGCGTGAACAGCTTCTTAATAGAGATCGAATGCTTCATGGTTGCAGGAATCTGTGGAATCTAATTTGAATAATTGAAATAGTGAACTATGAAATGATCGCTTGTAACGCGCTCACGAAAGAAAATTCGATTCAGATATTCTTTCCCTTCCTTTAACCCTTTTTAGTACTTTTAACCCTTTTTAATTGGATTTTAAAGGCTTTTTACTTTCTCGTATATAAAGAGAAAGTATTGTAATCGTCAAAAAATTCGAACTCCAGGTTTTGACGAATCTCCACGGTTTAGACCTCCCCGAGTCCGAAAAACACAATTTTGGAATAATGTCTGTCTGTGTGTCTGTGAACACGATAACTCGAAAACTATTAGAGCTAGAGGGATGAAATTTGGTATGTGATCTTTACACATTATTTGTAGGTTTCTATCAAATTTTGAACAAAATCCGTGCACGGGAAGTCTGTCTGTCTGTCCGCGGTCATGTGAACACTATAACTTAAAAACTTGAATAGCTAGATGGATAAAAATTTGGTACACAGTTTTATCATCGTGAATGTAGGTCCGTATAAAAGTTTGAACCAGATCCGTCGAAGGGTTGATGGTCTGTCGGAGTGTATAATCGCATACCTGTAAAAATTAGATCTCCTAAACCCTTCGGCTTAGGTAAATAAAAATTGGTATGACGGCTGCTAACATTAATTATAGATCTGTGCCCAAATTTCGTTTCAATCGGTTTAAAAAAAGGCGTTCAAATTTCATATTCAATTTTTTTACTTGCGTACTGGAAGCAATCTCTGCCCATGCGCAAGCTATTCAGCGATAGCGAACGAGGTCATTTTCTCCTGTTTTCTACTCGCTCGCGCGCGCCCTCGCGTTAGCGGAGCTTGCTAGAGTGTGATAGAAAATAAATATTGCTAAGTTTTAATACATACTCATCTCTTTGTATATGATTTTTCACCTAAATATTTTACAATTACTATAATCTACAATGAAAAGCCTTCTGATAGTCATTGCATTCTGGGTTACAGTAGGTTCGAATTTTTTATACAAGCAGGGGAGGGGAAATGACAAGTTTTTAAAAAGTATACGAGAAAGTTTAGGGGAGGCCACTCCCGCTGGTTACTTTCTCGTATACGAAGTAGACAAAGAAAAAGTATCGTAATCTTCAAAAAATTCGAACTGGAGATTTTGTCGAATCTCCACGACTGAGACCTCCCTGAGCCCGAAAAACAATTTTGGAATTATGTCTGTCTGTGTGTCTGTGAACACGATAACTTAAAAACTATTAAAGCTACAGGGATGAAATTTGGTATGTGGTCATCACGCACAATTTGTAGGTTTCTATCAAATTCTGGACAAAATCCGTCCACGGAAAATCTATATGTCCGTGTTAATGTGAACGCGATAACTCTCAAACTTAAACAGCTAGGTGGATAAAATTTGGTACACATTTTTATCATCAGGAATATAGGTTTGTATCAAATTTAATTTATTTATTATCAAGAATGTAGGTCCGTAGCGAATTTTGGGCCGAATCCGTCAAAGGGTTGATTGTCTGTCTGTATATTCGCATACTTTTGAACGCAATAACTTCTTTAAAAAATTACTTTGATAAATGAAATTTGGTATGTGACCTTCTTACCATAATGGCAGATTTGTGTTCTATTTTTGTGCCAATCGGTCGAAAAAAGGCGTCCAAATTGCAAATATCGTTCTCTTTATATTACAACCAGCCCTATTGGTAATCACGCCGGCTTCTAATTCCACTTCCACTCTGGTCGACCTTCGGAAGTCGTGGTATGACGTTTCGCTTATTTCCCCCCCGCTGCGTTAGGGGTTCCTTTTCGTTTTATTGCTTTTTAGCTTATTTTTTTCTCTACTGTGTTAGGAGTATACGAGAAAGTTTAGGGGAGACCACTCCGGCTGGTTTAATTTTATAGTGGCATGAAAATGATTTTTATACGACAATACGTTCTAAAGGTATTATGGAAAAACGTTAAAATTTCGATTAACTTTAACTAATTAAAAATCCAATTTAAATTTTGGAAACCATTTATTGCTGAGTACTTTCTACCCAAGAAGCAACTTCGATCAAAATTTGGTGCTCTAGGTCCAAGGTCAACCCTGAAGGGTGTTTTGATCGAGTTTTACATGATGTAATCTACACTTGTGCGCCAACCTAAAAACATCATCATGTCAATAAAATCCAGTTTTACATCAGAGTTGTGTAATCTTCCATTTAGATAAAAATAAATTTTAGAAAATAAAATTTCCCGAAGTTCTCTTTATTGTTCAAAATTTTGTGTAACTTCAACGTGTTGTCTGCGCAGGACTTAGTTTCTAACATCAAAGTGGAACCACTACAGCATATGATCGAAGGCTTTGCAACATAAATAAAATCATTTGCAGCAATTCAAAATCAAATTTATAACTTAACGCAGAAGCAACATTTAAACTAAAAAAATGCAAATATTTGGAAAACATTTCACAAAAATGCGCTATCATTCGGATATCGTCAATTCAATATCGTGTGCAGGAAAAAAAAAATAATAATAATCGACGCGAGGCTGTCTCTGCGAAACGGCGGCTGGGATTGAGGGGCGTAGACTTACCTACCTTACTCAACTGTGACTTTCTGTTACTAAAGTAGCTCTATGTGACTATTACCTCTATTGACTACACTGAATATTAGTCTAGTGTGACTATGTGACTCTATCTATCTAAAGTTCTTCGTGATTTCCACCAACTTTGCAACTCAACTGAGACTAAACATTAATTAAAAATTCTAAAATTCTTTTTGTAATCTTCAATGTCTACGTTTCTTTGTTAAATGAAACTAAAACCAACTCTTTATGTTATTTGGTTGCGGAGCTAAAAGCGTTTAACTGTAGCACGAAATTCGACGTAATTCAACAATATTTGAGTAATATTTCGTGCGATAGGTGAATGAATTGCCTTAGTCTGCGTGCGCGCGCATCGGTCGCTGTGACGTCATCAAACTTTTTCGCGATTTTTACCAACTTTGCAGCTCGACTTTGACTAAATCGTACTTCCAAATTCTAAAATCCTTTTTGCTATCTTCAATGTCCACCTTTCTCCGTTAAATGAAACTGAAACTCTCATGTTACAACAACTCTCTATTTTATTTGGTTGCGGAGTTATAAGCATTTAAAAATACCACAAAAAGCGTCATAATTTTTTCCTTTCCCGACACACCATTAGACCACTATGGAGAGACGTAAGTCTACGTCGAAAACAGCAAATATTTGGAAAACATTTCGTAAAAATGCGCTATCATTAGGATATCGTAAATACAACACAATGATTTATTCATATTTCGTGATGTGCATAGAAAACTTACTTTTAATCATTAGTTTATGTTTAGATTGAATTGCATTGTAACCCAGCAAAATGCCCTGCTGCGTATACGTACAATGAAAAGCATTGCAGGAGATTGGCAGTAACAGATGTCACCCAGATGAAATGTCACTCAGAATGCTAAGACAGATAAGCATGATCCATAGCCATCTTCTGAAATGATACACGCAAAATGAAAGAAAAAGAAATTCAAAGCAATAAAAGGTTACATTATCTGGCAAAAGATAGAGAATAAAATTGAGTGGAATATTACGATTAGAAAAGTTTAACAACTATCTTTTTATCATAGATGATTCATCCAACCAAACGAAAAAAACTCTATGTTAAAAAGTTTTGTTGTTCGCGGTCATTATCTCATTATCAATTGTCTTTGTTTTGGCCAGGTGGGAAGATTGCAGAAATATTTTCATACTGCGTTTATCAAGGGTATAAAAGGATCTATCAGTCGGTTTTAATAGAGGAAAACAACCTTTTATCATTCGAATTCAGTAGTTCTCATCTTTCACACAGTGGTTGCCTTTCGCTTACCCCTTTCAACTGCAACTGTAACCTACGTAACATTTGAGCACACAGAGATTTTATGAACAAAAATTAGAAGAATGTGTGCCAAACATTATCATAACTTAAAAACAAACGGGAGTGGTCTCCCCTAAATTTTCTTGTATACTCCCTAACACATGTAGAAAAAAATAAGCTAAAAGGCAGTAAAACGAACGAGAGTCCCTAATGCAGTGGAGAAAAAATAAGCGAAACATCATACCACGAGTTTCCGAAGGTCGTGTTTTGACGCAGCAAAGCGGGAAGAGAATCAGAAGGCGGCGTGATTACTCAATAGGGCTACGTAAGGATAAAGAAAACTAAATTTGCAATTTTAACGTTTTTTTTAACCGATTGACATAAAAATTGGACACAAATCTACAATTAAGGTTAGAAAGTCACTTACAAAATTTCATTTTTCGAAGTAATTTTGTTAAGAAGTTATTGCGTTCAAAAGTATGCGATTATACAGATCGATAGACAGTCAACGGATTCGGCCCAAAATTTGCTAGGGACCAACATTCTTGATAAAAAAAACTGCGTACCAAATGTTATCTATCTAGCGTTTTAAGTTTTTTAGTTATCGTGTTCTCATGAACACAGACAGACAGACAGATTACCCGTGGACGGATTTATTCCAAAATTTGATAGAAACCTACAAATTATGTATAAAGATCATATACCAAATTTCATCTCTCTAGCTCTAATAGTTTTCTGAGTTATCTTGTTCACAGACGGACAGACAGACATAATTCCAAATTTGTGTTTTCAGGACTCAGGGAGGTCTAAAACGTGGAGATTCTTCAAAACATCGAGCTCTAATTTTTTGACGATTACAATACTTTCTCTTTATATACTTCGTATACGAGAAGGTAATTAACCCTCCAATTGGCCGAACCGCCTTTCTCCGTTTTCCATATTCTGCTTAATAGCAGATTATTCTTATTTATATGCAGATACAGTGGCGTAGTGAGGGTAAGTGGTATCCAAGTCATAATATGATTTTTTCGTGCCCCCCCCCCTCGTTCATCATCAGTGGCTTAACTTGATGAACGGAGCCCGGAGCATGGTTTCGCCTCCTCATCGTATATAACTTTAAAAAGTTACATAAACGCATTAAGGTTTTGTCACCAGAGTCAGTGGCGCAGGGGGGAGTAAGTGGGAGGGGGGGGGGGGAGTGGCGCCAGGAAAATAATGAATGAATTTTAAAAGCCCAGTCGCCGTTATTGGCTTAAACCATCGAATTTTTATGCCCCTCATCATATTTTGCTTTAAAATTAGCATTAACGCAGTAATGTTTCGTCTCCATGGCTCCATTTGTTCCCAAACAGCACATATTAGCGATTATAGTCTGTCACACTTCGTCTTGGCAATGAGTAGAAAGTTGCGTGAAGTCACTTCTCTGATGGATGATGTAATACGCATCTCAACTCAATTGAGGACTACAAAAAGAGTTCTGTCAAATTGAACAGCTTTTGTTTTAAAAACATATTTCAATTGCACAGAATGCCGATTACTGGTGTTTAAAACTAAATTTTGTTATTTTAAATTATCATATTATCAGAGTCATAATCAAAGTTATTGGTTTTGTTGTTATTCGCCTGGTAACTTTCTCCGTATTGTTAACTTGGGCAATCAATGACTTTGGAAAGTAATAGTGATATGACAAAATGACTGACGAATGACAAAAACAAGCGGGAGTGGTCTCCACTAAACTTTCTCGTATACTTCCCCAAAAAGGTGCTCTTTCCCTTTCCCTCGCGTGAATAAAAAAAAATCGAATCTACTGTAACCCAGAATCCAATGACTATCAGAAGGCTTTTCATTGTAGATTAAAGTGATTGTAAAACATTTAGGTAAAGAATCAAATTCAAAGAGAAAACGCATCTCACACACTTCCAAATCTTTCTGGCTGAAGGAGAAAGTGACGTAATCCTCCCGGTCGGTTCAAGGACAAAGTGACGTAATCCTTCCGCGTGCACAGAGATTGCTACCATTGCGCATGCGCATAGAGATAAAGAATTCGTTTCAAAAGTAAACAAATATGCGATTATACAGACAGACAGTCAACCCGTTGAGGGATGTGCCCCGAAATTTTATACGGACCTACATTCCTGATGATAAAACTGTGCACCAAATTTTATCTAACTACCTATTCAAGTTTGTGAGTTATAGTGTTCACATGAAAGCGGACATACAGACAGACTTCCCGTAGACGGATTTTATCCAAAATTTGACAGAAACCTGCAAATTGTGTGTAAAGATCACATACCAAATTTCATCCTCGTAGCTCTAATAGTTTTTGAGTTATCGTGTTCACAGATACACAGACAAACATAATTCCAAAATTGTGTTTTTCGGACTCAGGGAGGTCTACAACGTGGAGATCCCTCAAAATCTCGAGTTCGAATTTTTTGACGATTACAATACTTTCTCTTTGTATACTTCGTATACGAGAAAGTAAAAAAATGAATAACCCGAAGAGTGGGGCAACCATAAAATAGCGGATGGAAAATCAGTATGCTCATTCTCGATGAATTTGGAATAGAGTAAGAAGGGTCTAGTTTCCGAACACCCCCAACGATGGGCTTGCTGCAGGATGAATGTTATAATGTGGCCTATTTTTCAGAAGCACTGTGCTCAATCATACGATACTTGAGGTTCCTCTCCTTATCTTTACCATGTTGTCTTAACCAGAATTTTTATTGGTAACAAGTGACTGATAGATTCCAACTCCAGAAAGTAGATTTATGCGCATATTAGCAGAAAGATACTATACAAAATATTGCAATATTAATAGCATTTTGAGCTACTTAGGATATGTATTATAAGGCCATTATACTACTATATTTCTTAGTTTGGAAAGAATTTGAAATAAACACTCTAAAAAAATGACAACTGCTTCCCGTGACAAAAAATATATGTTTTCTACGTTATTTTTTTCTTTTCTCATTCTTTAAAGTTTATATATATATATATATATATATATATATATATATATATATATATATCAATATCATGAAAGTCAAAAAATGTTAAAATAAAATGGAGAGACTGTAGTAAATCGGTAAAAGCGTATAGATGCTCATCAGGGTAAGTAAAATCTATACGAACCGTTAAAAAATTAGTGAAATCATAATGTTTTCTGCGAACAGTGTTGGCATATAGCTAAAAAACACTGTCCTTTACCCCGAACATTATGATAAACCAAGAATTTGAATGAAATACAAATAAAAGAAATGAAATTACGAACCTAAAACTGAGAGATGCTACCAACGGGACGTTACATTATATTTCTGCTATGTTTGTTTCGTATTTGTTATATATATATATATAATACTAGTTATATTTGGTTATATTATATATATATATATATATAATATAGTTATATTATTATATTATATATATATATATATATATATATATATATATATATTCACAGTAAATCTCCTATAAGAAATCGGTTCAATTGAAAAATTCGCTATAGAGAAAATTTCGTTATGTGGAAATTAGAGATTTTTGTAGTTATGTAAGTAAATGTTACAAACCTTTTAGTATGTGCGATAAGTTCAAAATTATTTAATTATGACTTTCAATTAAAAATGAAGTAATATTTATTATAAATTTGTTAAAATTATACCAATTTTTTTGTATAAATAAATTGCTCGAAAGTGAAGACAATTTAGAGAATAATATGTACTAGTACGGATAAACATAAAATGCGTATTGTCACATTCATTTGCTGTTTCCACCCCCACTCCACCCGATTCTTGGAATCTTGACCCGCAGAAATGTTGCTCCCTCTGTAGAAACCCACGTCCCCACAACTGCATTACCCTTCACATAGCATTCTATTGTTATGTGTTATCGCTGGAATGAACAATGCGAGTGGTTCCAGAAACAGGCACGTGCGAGAGATTTGTTTGCACAGAAATTAGCAACTTTCTTCAAAAATCGAAAAGATAAAGGTGTGAAAAAATTCGTTATAGAGAGACAATCACTTCGTTATATGGAGAATATTTTGAACGTTATTTAACATTCAGATTAAAAATTTCGTTATAGGGAGAAATTCGCTGTAGGGAGACTTCGTTGTATGGAGACTCTAATGTATATATATTGCTTTCGATTTTTTAAATCATCTTCATATTGTATTTGTCTTTTATTCCCAAATTTTTCCATTTTTAATTGTCATGTGGTTTTTGAGGGGGTAGCGACAAATTGTTACGGTTTTCGTATGTCGTTAGCAGAAAAAAGCACTTATTAATATCATAGGCGAGCTTCTCTTCCTGTCGAGCAGCTCGCCATGATATTTTTCAAGTTATTAAATTTTTTAACTCCTTTTTTCGTCCTTTGTTTCTTGTATCTTTTTGAATTTTGTCATTTGTTTCTTGTTTGTTTTGATACCTATATAAATTAAACTAAATTTTAATTTTTATGAAATCATTTTCATTTTTAAAATAGTGGAATAAATATCTCATTGTAAAATGAGATAGATGTACGTTTCATAAAATTTATTCTTATATATAGCCTGCAATGTATAACATTGCTTTAAAATCGAATTTTTGGGACGTAAATAAATCCTGTGAAGAAAAAGATCCAATTTTTTTAAAAATCATTATTTATTGGGAATCCAATACCTAAGAGAAAAAAAATCACAATGTTCTTAACGAATTTTTTTAAATATATTTATTCTATGCATTTCGCTGGCGAAACCTACGTTCATCTTTTAGATTTCGATAGTAAAATATGTATGATACAATTGAAGTATTATTATCATTCAGATTTTTTTAGAAATTAATTAAAACCACAGCTAATTGTTTATTTCCATTTTGACCAATTGATTTAAGGAGAAAGCTTATTAGAACATTGCAGGAATGGCGCTAGAGTTTGCCCGACGGGGGGTGGGGCCGATTTGCCCGACGGGGGGGGGCGAGTGTAATGAAATTGGTCTCAAATTTTCGCCAGATTATTATTTATCAACTACAGTTGAATACCCCGTACAAAAATTTTCCCCGACGGGGGGGGGGAGCACAGCATCCCCGACAGGGGGGCCCTGTCCCCCCCGGCCCCCCCCTGGCCACCCCTGGAACATTGTTGTGAATTTAGTCATCTGAGTGCGATAGCTTTGTTATGTTAGTGAAAATGAATTATAAAATTTTCGTAGGAAATCTAATATACGACTAATTTTTTTTGTTTCTTTACTTTTGCATAGTAAGACAACCGTCTATTGATTTGCTTCCGATATAACCAATTTTTTCTTTAAAAGTTTCTTTAATATATTTTCATGATATTTAGTTTTAAAAAAATGTTTTAAGAATT
Source organism: Araneus ventricosus (assembly GCA_013235015.1). Classification (NCBI taxonomy): domain Eukaryota; kingdom Metazoa; phylum Arthropoda; class Arachnida; order Araneae; family Araneidae; genus Araneus; species Araneus ventricosus. The sequence continues at coordinate 136,785 of BGPR01003159.1, read as the reverse complement.
TGTAACCTATAATATAATATAATGCACAAAACGATGAACAATTTGTATTTCTTCAGATGAATTTAATATATCAGAAAAATCTTTATATGGCAGAAATATTTTAAGCCTTGGATGTTTATAGCTGAATTTATAGCAAGATTTATAGCATACGAAACATATTAGTTTATTTTGAATTTTATTTTCTTAATAGTTGTCAAATAATATTCGCAAAAAATTCTTAAGAAACATCTTATTCAATCCAAGATCTAAGACGTCAAAAGTAAAGCTACCATGGCAATAATATATATTTAGCTTTTACATGTTGTCAATTTATTCTGTTTGCAGAATACCCTTGTCTTTTTCCATCATTGAAAGAGAAACATTTGTTTTTAAATTTAGAAACCGAAGATTTTAAAATAACAAAAACTTTTTTTCTAAATTTACATTTAAATACGTTTGAGAAATCGTGTTAATAATAAAACAATTTTCTTTATGAATGTAAGTTAAAATAATCATTTTCAATATTGTCGACATCTTTAAATGGAAATATATTCGGTCATTCAAAAGTACTATTTCTGTAATTACAAAGAGACTAATATAAATTCTTCCCAGGAAAACAAATTTTAAATGAAATATAAAAATCTTTAAAAAAATTTGAACAAGAATTATTCTATTGTCACTTTCAAATCTAAAATTTGGCAATGCCGAGCTGTTATTGGTTCTTCTTCAAGTACTGCTTTTTTGACGTCATAGCTTGGATAAAATTCTTTTCTTCTTATTTTTAATTGTTGCCTTTGTTTTTATGCTGCAAAAATGAATGGATTAATAATTACTCTTAATCTTATTTACTTCATAGAACATGCTAGAAGAAGTGCGAATGTAGAAATAAGATTCGTGGGGCTGTATTTTGCAACTTTCTAATTTTTAAAGTTTCGAAACTTTAAAATTTAAAAGTAAGCAGCTACTTTTCTACTAAAATTGTTAGTTAGTTTTTTTATTTCTGCATTATTTCCTCATTTAATTATACAACTATGAAAAATGAAACTAAATCCATTTTCCAGAATAATTAGAAAAGAAAAAAAACCTTTACGCTCAAAAATTTATAAATTTAGTATTATTAATTTTCAATGACTCATTTTTATCTTTCTCATGACTTTGATTTAATTTCTTTTATGATACGTAGTGAATGTGTAATCCTAGTTCTGGTTGCATTTTCATTGTTTTCATTTTAGAGTATTCTGCTAGCGCATGCGGCGTAAGCATCAAGTACCAACCACCAAGTGACCATTGATCTATCTCCGCCTCCTTTTAACGGCAACGATGCGTCTAGGGGTCCGCTCGTAGCAAATGTTTGGTAGTGAATCGTCGAAGGGATCCTACCAAACTCTTTCAAAATGAGTGGAAATATTGGTATGGAGAATTTAATTCCGATTGTAAATAGGCTCCAGGATGCTTTTACAAAGCTTGGGGTGAATCTTTCACTAGATTTACCTCAGATAGCAGTCATCGGTGGACAGAGCGCAGGGAAGAGCAGTGTCTTGGAAAATTTTGTCGGAAAGTAAGTGTTTATGCTCCTATTTCAAAGATATATTTATTTAAACATCTACGTTTTTTTCACCTCATAATTCCGTTCATTAACTTCCAGTAACTAAAATTGATCTGCAGTGATGTGGTCATTAATTTTACTGATTGGTTGCCTTGACGTTCATGATCAGCAGAATCAGGTGTTGGGCAATACTGCTGAAAGTTTTCATTTTTGAAATATATTAGCCGATGATTTATTCTTTAATGCGCATATGTCTGAAAATCCATTGATATTTGGCTTGAAAATGAATTTTGTGACTGCTTGCTAAACGAGTTCAATCAAGCTTTTTGCCAGGTGATTTTCATGAAATACAGAAATACTTTTTAAGTTTCTCTGATTTAGAATGAATTTGTTGTATACATTTTTTGTTGGTGCTTCATTATGAATGCATCTATTGTACCTTCTTAATCTCTTTAAAAATGGATGTAATGATTTTGATATCAAAGTACTCATATAACTGTAGTTGTATGTTCAAGACCATTTCATTTTGATTTGACAGATTGTAATTTTGCAGAAAAGATCTGCTGATTGTAATTTTGCAGGAAAAGATTCGCTTGATTTCTCTTAATTTATTGTATTAACCAAATGCAATGTAGCTCTTTCTGCAATAGTGTTTTAGTACCTATGCATAACTGTTATTTTGTAAATCCTTTTGTTTTAAAGCTCATATGAAAAATAATTTATTGAACTGACTTTTTCCCCAACTGCTCTTGAGGTCTTCCAATTCAACAACCTATGCACAAAAGATTTCTCCATCTCCTCGACTCATTTTTTACAGAGTAATATTTCATGGTTGACTTTTGACATTACTGGTTGTTTAAAATTGATCCTTCAAGGTTGTCACTATTTTAAATATATATCGTTATTTTAAAAAAGAATGAGTATTCCATTTTATTTTCCCCATCCTTTTTATTTACTTCTACACCAAAGGATTGTCATTTAAAATTGTTATTGAAAATGTAAAGTTCAGAATACCCTAAATTTAAAAAACCTTTAACTCTTATATAATTTTTTTACTTCTAATGTGAAGGATAAAAATTTTACAAGTGTTTTATTAGTTTTAAGAAACATTTTATGGCCATTTAGCATTTCCTTGCTACTTTATCTGTTAATCTTATTTATATTAGCTATATTTCATTTTCAAGTTACTGTCCAATTTTTTCCCGAAACATTATATTAGCAACATTTGTTCTTTATTTAATTGTTCCGCATAGCTTAAACTGGATTTTGATCTAACTGAACTAATTATTTGTTGCTTTATAAAAGACTAAGATAATTAGTTCTGCTGGGCCAAGGTATATTACTTTTTGTACTTACTAAATTATGTAATTAAAATCATATTTTTATAGCTAGTATATTTTGTTTATATCCCCTAATTTTTTTTCGCAGGGATTTCTTACCTAGAGGTTCTGGCATTGTTACTTAGATCGCCCCTTGTACTTCAATTAATAAATTCAAAACCAAGGTAATTTTGTGTGTTTTCTTTGTGTATGCGCAGTAACTTTAAACCTTTATGAGTAACATTTGTATTTACTCTTAAGAATAAATTATTTTGTTAAAGTTCTTTTCATCCTGTCTTTTATTTAAAAAATATATAATTTTAACCAAGATGTATTTGATTTTAATTAAGAGGAAACATTTTATTTTCTCCCCGGTTTTGATCTTGTGTCTTGTTTAAGTATTACGTTTTATAAGTCACCTTTTATTACTTAGCACTTTCTTATTATAAGATGACCAATTAATAATATTATAATAAAAATATATTTATTACTATCATTATATTATAATCCTTTTTTATAGTTTTAAACATATAATTGAAATTATTATTGTATAATATTTCTGTGAACTGTGAGCATTGGTTATGAAAGGATATAATATTAAAGATATATAAAAAAGTTGTAAGCAGGCTGAAATTATTATGTTGAAATGTGATAATTTTCTTCTCTACATTATACCATGAATTTTGTGCAAGAGTCAAAAAACCTGTGCACACACATAATGAAGAGAACAAGTGTGGGATTTCCAATGACTATTATAATCTGAATTCAAAAGTGTTTTGCAAAGGAACTATGAAGGCCAAGCTATGCATAACCCATTAAATCAAAATAAAACATATATCAATATCCCTAGGATAAGTAGGTCAAAAATGTGTTAAATTTCAACCAATATTTTGTATGTCATATCCAATTAATCCATGTATTGAAAGAAATGATTTTAAATACACTGTCTTAATTTTTTTAAAATGAAATCATATCTACTTTATTTCAAAGATAAAAAAAGCACTTCTACTCGCAATTCTAATGAGTTTCATCATTCCATTTTCTCCAAACACAATCCTCTTGAGATCGTCAAGATCAATTTAAATGAATATCTTGTGCTTTTATTTACAGTAGGTTTTTCCATTTTTAAAGACCTTAAACTACATCACCATGTCCAATGCTTTTGGATTGCTTTATATATTACTAGGTCATTAATTGATACTTTTGCTAATTGGAATTTAATATAAAATTGCTTGACTCATATAGTGTTATATACCCTATCAAGAGTAATAACTCTTATTTTGTGAAAAATGATAAAAATTATACCTTGGGTCTCTGAGGGATAAAGTAAGCTGAATCGGCAATAGATGTCTGATTTAAAAGCTGCACCATGGCATTCCTATAATCTCTTTTATCTGTTTGGAAACCTTTTGAACCCCATGCTGCTTTGTTGTCAAACTTTAAAAATGCCTATTCCGGCTTTACTTAAAAATACCTATTGAGATTTTTTGAAATCGTTATTTTTTAATGATTCAAGATGAAAAGGTACCTTCAAATTAATTAGATTTTGGTTCTCAATAGTGCAATTCCTTCAAGCTGTATCTATACCTCCTGCACACTTTAAACCCTGACATATATAGTGCTAAATTCAGGATGAGATCTCTTCCGCTTTTTCACTCTGTTTGTGATTTTGAGAATTTTGCTTTTTTTCCTCCTCAAAATTCCTTTTTTCGATTCCATGCCCTCTTCCTTGAGTAATCTTTCTTTTTCTCCAAAAAAGATTTCTAAATTCACATAACAGAAAAAAACCTTTATCTTCCGCTTCTTTGAAAGAAAAATTCTGGGAAAATATGCCTTAAACCATGCGCTTAACTCCACCGGAACGATTCCAGCTTGATCGCATACTAACATTATATCACCGACAATCCAGAAGCCTTAAAGGATGGTAACATTCCACAACTGTGCCGTATTCAGATGACTACACGCTTTAAAACAAAAATACTGTAATAGCCTCAAAAACTGATGAACATGTTTGAAAAATTAGTAAAGAACTGTTATATCTTTATAGGGTACCAAGATGAAGAAATAATAATAACTATAAAAAAATGGAATAAAAAACAACTAAATAAGCTTACATTCATAAAAAAGAAAACCCTGTCAAAAAGAGGTAGCTAAAAAAGCTGTGTACAAATGCAGCAAAAAGAGAGAATAAGACACAACAAAAAAAAAATCTTCTAAAATAAAAAATAAACCGATGATTTACCAGGCATTCTAGAGATAATTTTATCTCTTAACTATGCCGTAATGAAACAAAGAGATACTAATGAAGACTGTGCAAAACTTAGCCCTCTACTGAAAATGTCAGAGGATACAAAACATCCTTTATTGAAGAAAATCTGTCAAAGATAGAGCCCTCCAAAAAACAAGGGGTGAAGCGGTTAATGGAGATCTGTTACCAACAAAAGCCACACAAATAAAAAAGAAAACCACTTTTAACAGTTATGAAATGTTTCAAAGGGTTTCAAATAACAATAATGCTAAATGAATCTTCATTGTAACTGTACACCGACCCTCTCACTCTTAATAAGGTGCAAATGATTGTATGTTACTTTGCAAAAAGGTATAAAAAAAAAAATAAAACAGAATTCAGCATATGATACATTATTATAATTTATAAAGAGCTTCTTTCATAAAGCACTATGTGAAAGAACATTTACAATTGCACAAACAAAAGAAATTATTTGTCCTTATTTTTATTTATTTTTAGCAACTTTATCAAAAGGCTGTTAAATATCATTCTTCTAGACTTCACATGAATGTTGCATCTCAGTGATGTTCAGGTGGTAAATATGTTTTAATGTCTATTGTATATTCTGATGCCTCTGATGATTATATAGTGTAATATTTTTCATAATGCATGTTCTGATGTTTTATTTCTAAAACATCTTTCATGTATATAATATTACAAATTTTTTTGCTCAATGATGATTTCAGCTTTTGCTTTTTTCCCAATCTCATCCCTGTGAATTAAAACAGAAAATAAATGCCAACATTTTGACATTTTACGTTTTGGTACTTTGAAATATTTTTTAGCATTTTCAAAAGTTTTCTTACTGTAATTATTTTTTGAAACAGATTTCTAGTTTAAATGTGTTCAGTCTAGTTTTACTGGTCATAGATACTCTTAAACTATTTTCTGCAGATTTATAATTATTTATCACAAATGCTTTAGCTTTTTCTGGTACATTTATAATATGACATATACTAATTCTTTTATAGAATTTGGAGAGTTTTTGCTTGCAGAGGTAAAAAATTTAATCTTTGAGATGCCATTAGAAAGGAAATTGAAAGAGAAACAGATCGTATGACAGATCCAAATAAAGGAATATCTAATTCTCTATTAATTTTTGAGTTTACTCACCTAATGGTAAGAAAATTTTTTAGGTAAAACAATCATTAAAATTAAAGTTTATCTTAAATTCATGTTTTTTAAAATTCATTTAATGTTTATTTTAGAATAGTTCTAGTAATGTTATAAAACAAATAAAAACGTTTTAAAACATATAAATACTTTGTTTTTCAGGTCAATATATATTAAGTATGATAGATATTTTTAATCTTGCTGTCTAGCTTCTTCCTTCCGCTTACTTTACATTTTACAACAACTAGTTTAATAAAGATTCATTTAGTTATATTTGTTGTTGTGAAATTTTTTTATGATTTTAGTCTCTATCAAATTCCAAGCTCGAAAGTGTTTGAAACTTTTTTTTTGTCATTTGTCTAATAAATATAGACTTAATAGCCATTGTTTGAAGATTTCTATACTACATGAAACATGTATTGCTTTCAAAGCTGAATGAATTTTCTATTAAAAACTGAAATACTTATAATTCATTTTGTATTTTTAATTTCAGTTTTGTATAATTAATATATATTTATTCCTATAAAATGTCCTATTTTCATAGAAAAATCTGTTTGTTTCAAATCTTTTCTGTTCATTTTGAATATTTGTTACTGATTAAAGTACCAAATAGAATTTATACTAAGCAAATTTTAATATGCTATGCGCAGTTGCAGTATTTCAAGCATTGAAAACTATGGAATTAAAATGGCAAAAGATTTGTAATAAAATGGATTGGTAAGTTAGTGAAGAAATCAAAACTATGCTATATTGCATTGATTCTTGGCAATTCATTTGGAGAATAGCCATATGAGAGAAAAAGCTATTTGATCTGCATTTTGTTAATCTGCAAGCCTATTTTTTAAAAAATTGAATATTCTACGAATAGTAAATTCTGATTTTTATTATAGTTTTGAGTTTTTAACCTGTGGCAAATAACTATGCATTTGAACCATTGCATTTTAAATAATTTTCATAATTGAAGATATTTATTGAACTATAAATTCATTTTTTTAGTCGTAGCAGTGGCGAATCCAGGGCCCCCAGAGCTAAACCAAAATTCTTGATTTCTTTTCAAATCACTAGACCTATTTGTTCTTAATATTTTTTATTTTTTGAAAAATAAAACATGGCAACATTGCTTTCTGGCTTGGCAAGGATCAAAAATTGTCTAGCTTTTGCAGTCATTCTACTCATACTTGTAGCATAAACATGATAAAAAAACATTTTTTGGCTATTTATTTCATTGTGTTTTTATTAAATTATCGAAAGTATTGTTGTATCCTTTGTGATTCTTATTGTCAGTCAAGTAAAGTTAAAGTCTTTTCACTTACATTAACCATGAGGTCACGACAATACAAAAATTTTATGACCTCAGCCCTCCCCCCGAAGGCCAAAATCCTGGATTCACCACTGAGTCAGAGTAATAGTAAATCTAATTAAAGTAGATTTGTTACAAACCTTCTATTCTTATTTTTAGTTCTGAATCTGACTCTTATTGATTTGCCTGGAATGACAAGAGTTCCAGTTGGAGATCAGCCCGCAGATATTGAACAGCAGATAAGAGATATGCTTCTAACTTATATTAAAAGAGAAACTTGCTTGATCCTGGCTGTAACTGCAGCCAATCAGGACTTGGCCACTTCAGATGCTTTGAAGCTTGCTAAGGAGGTGGATCCAGAAGGTAGGGTATTGAATTGTATCTCCTTTATTTTTATTATAGTTAATTTTGACTTTATGTTCAGGAGCAGTTTCTAGCTTCTAAAATATTTATCTTCTATAAATATTAGATATATAATTTTATAAAATTTTGTATGAACTAAAATGTTTTTGTTGAGATGTTTAAAATTCATTATGTACTTTTATTTTTCAGGTTTGCGCACAATTGGTGTGATAACAAAGCTTGATTTAATGGATGAAGGTACAGATGCAAGAGATATATTGGAAAATAAGCTTCTTCCTTTAAGGAGAGGTAATTGAAAATATGAATGTCTTTATGAAACCTTATTAATCCCTTAACTTCCACAGATGTACATTATACACCCTGCAGATTTTGCATGTTAACTGCCAAAAAGCATATATATTATGCCCTTGGAAGATTTTACTAAATATCTTCCTTCGCAATTTGTTGCTAGCTCTATAACTATGTTTACTTCTTTGGAATGTAACAAAAATGACCTTGAACAGGGGTTTGCCTAGGACATCTTAGAATAGGAGGGGTGTGACTCTAAGGGTGACAAAAGTGTGTCATGTAGGATCAATTGGCACTGGGGAGAAAATCGCATAAGATTTTATTGGCAGTTAAGGGGTAAATCCTATTGGAATTGAGAGTTAATTTTTAATTTGTGCAATTATCAGAGAATTCATTCATTTAAAAATATGATTGAAACAGTATAGAAAATTTCTTAGAAGTTTTTTGTTTATTTGTAAATCTTTTATATTTTGAAAGAATGTAAAACATTTATAATGATTCATTTTAGTGCGAAAAAAGAATGTTTAAGATCTTAAAAATATTTTTATTCTTTTTAATTTTAATAAATTTTTTAGGTACTAATTGACAAAAGTTCATGAAATATTATAAGCTTATTCACCTTTTAATATTCAAAACTAATCCCTAATTCAATGACAACAGGAATTATTTAAAAAATATTTTCATTGTATTTTTTCTAAACAAGTATCAATATATAAAATGAACACTTTAAGCGGATGCAAGTTGAATTGTCCTGAGTATTATGTAACTATCTTGCTACAGTTTTAGAATATCTGCATTTATATTTAAGCACTTTCAGTCAGTTGGAATTTTTACCATTTGCTTTGTTTAAAATCCTCTATGACCTTGAATTGTGTTGCAGTAATTTCCGTGTCTTGGATCTTCTAAAATTCATTAACAGTGCATATTTTAATCAATAAAAGAAAAATGTGGAAAATAATAAGTATTTCTATAAAAATATTTAAATTTTCTCATATAAGAATCTGTGTGAAAGAGGTAGAACAGTGAGAGAATAAAGAAAGAAAGAAAAAAAAAAGAAGTGCTTATTATATAAGACAAGGTATGCATGTCGAACCATAAGTGTTTGTATGTGCTGCAAAAGTTCTTCTGTTTTATTAGTATAAAAATGCTGGAGATTGAAATCTGTTTAACATGATCATGCTGACTCTGAAAATTACTTTTCTTTCCACTGGGCGGCAGCCCTGAACGCACTTCGCCTCATCAGGCGGCACTGAACTAATGCGCAGTATGAAAACTTAAGTGGTATTGTCTGATGGGATACCCAAGTGTAAGTCGCAAGTGGCAACTGCCTCTGGATGGGTTACCCAAGTGTGAGCTGTTGGTGGCACATGCTGCCTGATGGGCGATCTAGGTGTGAGCCACTGGTGGTACATGCCGTCAGATAGTACATTCGAGCGTGAACCACCAGTGGTATATGCTGCCCGATGGTATATTCAAATGTGAGTCACTAATGGCACACACCAGAGTGAATGTGTTAAATTATACTTATTGGTAACAGAAATATTGATCAGGACTTTTTATTCTATTCTATTGTATTATTTATTTCTATTGTACATGTCATTTATTTAAACATTGTCCTATGTTGGAAATATTAATTACTCTTTACATATTAAATTGATTTCATTTTTATTAACTATGATTAATGCTTAGTTTCTTAATGCATTTCTCTCATTTGACAAGAGTTAGTTTTAATCACCAAGTACATCATATCTTAAAAATTTCAATGTTGCTATACTTATTTTTACTATCCGTGAACAGTAAGCAGGCTTCGATACGAATATTGAACAATTTCATTTGGGAAGATGTTTGGTGTTGCCATTCCAAACTACACCTCTGATTAAAACTGAAACATTATAAATCTATATGTAAATATTTTGTTATTAATTAATATTATTTTGCAATAAGACCAATTATCCTGATTAATTTTCATCAGAGGAAATTTTTGCATTTTGCTTTATTGAATTGGCTGTTTTCCTCTTTTTAAATTTATTTAGGAAGCTGTTTATATTTTTAAAACATGAATTTTGTTCTTAGGTTATATTGGTGTGGTAAACAGAAGTCAAAGAGATATTGAAGGCAGGAAAGACATTAAAATGGCCATGGAAGCTGAAAGAAAATTTTTTCTTAGCCATCCTTCTTATAGGTAATAAAATTATTTTCTATAATTGCAGCTTTTGTGGGAAGTAGAGATTAAAGTTAGGAGTTAGATTTTATGAAAGCTGATTTTCATTATATGTTATGTTACCTTACGCATCAGAAAAATTAATAGTCCTGGCAATTTTGCAGTCGAAACAGTTTTTTTTTAAAGATTGAACTGTAAGAATTACCTTGATCATTTACTATCCGCAGATATTTTTTATAAAAAAAAAACCCTTTTTATTTCATAGTCTTGATAATATTGTGGAATTTTTGAATTCAAGCTTTGAAGAAATGTTTGTAATAATATTGCAGCAGTGAGTCTCTTTTTCTGTGCAATACAGTCAAACTTCGTTTAACTGCCAGTTTCTGTTATCAATCATCTTCTAAAAAATCTAATCCGTCATTCCTGCACATTACTACTCTTATAATGAAGTTTATATTGATCGTTTTGTAAAATTAAATCCAATATGTATGTATTATTCACTTTTAGAGGATTTTATTTTCATTTTTGTCCCAAGCCAGCAGTGAAATCATGTTTACTGTACACATGTATTAAGAAATTTTTGTTATCCATCACAGTCCTGGTCTGGATCAAGGTTACTTGAGAATATTAAGGTTAGGCTCACAGAGAGCGGATGAATTGATATCTCTTTTGGAGCACACTTCTTCGTCCCAATATTACACAACAGAATAAATAAATTGTTTGGGAGCTCTTTTAGCTACAGAAAAACTTTTTCTAAGCTTTATTTCTTTTGTAGAAACATTGTTAAAGAGTTGCACATTACGAAAGAATCAAAATTTGGAGAGTTTAATCAAACTTTTAATAAAACGCTGTGATCTTTCTCATATAGTCTCTATACAAGAAAGGAGATGGTTATGTTTATAGCTACTAACCTTTAATACAGTTAAATAAAAACAACTCTAGTTTAGTCAGTGGACGATGTTTAAGAAACTGAACACTTAAGAATAATTTTACTTGTGATTTATAAAATACACATTCATTTTAAATATTGGTTTTTCACTTACTTCATTTAACTAAAGACAAAATCAAATATCTTTGAGAACTTTCTAAAAAATAAATTATAATTTTGAATAAACAATAACAAAAATAACTTATTTTGTACATAATTGCTTTCATCGAATAGATCGTAATTGAATTATATGTATATTGCATCCGTAATATATGAATATACATATATCACACAATAATAAATATAATATAAAATTTTTCGAACAACATAATATCTAATATTTGCTATATTAATGATAAATGATTGTCTAATTGCTAATTATATGCTTTAAACTGAATACATGATAACAAAACTTATATTAAATGCCTTTGATTAGAATATTTCGATGACGATCACTTAAGTAGTTTCTAAAGCTTGTTTTCATACAATACGAGAAATCAATCCAAAGCACTTTTTAGAACATTATCTTCCACTCTAGTTTAGAGTGTCCCTCTCTAACTAATTATATTTTTAATTCTTCATTTCATTTGATGGCAAAAACAATGTAGGAAGAGCTATTGGTTTCGGAACTATTATTAATATATTTGCTGGGAAACTAAGCTTTTAAATCACGATGGTAATCGCTCTTGCTGAATTGCAGAGAGAAAATTCGAGCATTTTCATTATTAACAATATCTTTTCTTTTGCCTCTACAAATCCAAATTTTCCGAATATCACAATCTTTCGGAAATGAGTGGAAAAAAATGTTTTTGCCTTTCGAATTTCTTGAATGCATCGAACATCTGACAACAGCACAATAAGGCATTGCATTAGCTTTCAAATTTTTCTGTAAAACTATAACATTTGGCTCTGAAAAGAGTCATTTTTTAATTTTTACTTTACAAACCAGAGGAAATCTCAAACTCGTTAGCAATCAAGCAACCTCCTCAGCACTGAATCAAACAAGAGATATTCATAATAAAACTAAATTCCCTGCCTTTTAATTTGGAATGTGAGGAGAAAAAAGAACCAAAGAAACCTTGGCTCCAGACTAGATAGACATAAATAAGCCCAAAAGATTATATTTATTTTCATTCATCGAAAACTCCTATTAGACGACCAAAAAAGCAAATAGAATCCTCAAAAAGTGAATCAATCATTTGTGCTGTAGTAAACAAAAAGAGAAGAACCAGGAATAATGTTCATTAAAAATAAAAATTCACGATGCAGAATTTATAAGCAATAAAAAGCAGTCTTGTGATGTAAAATGATGAAGATACAATAACGAACCATTAATCGGATATTTTCACCATTTCTTACAGATGGAATAATTTTATTTATTTAATTCGAAACTGCATGGGAAAGTGGAAAGTTTCAGAATCTGTCCTAATATGACATAATGTGCAGAAAGACCTTCTGCACATCACGTTTGGGGACCCTCCCTGGGTCTGGATGGTGGTTGTTAACCAAAGTTTTATTGTAATGACCTGTATATTTATTTTATTTTTTGTATTTTTTACAATGATTTTTAAAATAAAGTATTTGAAGACCATAAAGACAGACTTTGATCATAATGTTAACTCTGCTGTAATGCAGTCTTCCCAATGTGCTATTCCAACTGAATGAAATTTGTGCCAAATTGAAGACGAACATATCAAGTATAGATAAAGAATCGGTTCATTGCTTCTGTTCATATTAAATTTGATTGTTAGTTAATCAACATAGATAAAAAAACTATTGAAAGTATTTTGCAGAAAATAAGTACTTTTATGTAAGTTATTAAATACTGCACTATTCCTTTCATGACTAAATTGTGCCTGATCCAATCTTTTTTTCTGGATGTTATTTTAGTTACTTTTTTGGCATGTTTTATAAACAAAAATATAATTATTTTTGTATTTTATTGCAGATCTGATAAAAAAATTATGTATTTAAATTTTTTTTTCTAAGTGAATCAAGAGATTTAATCCAAAATACTTATAAATAAAATAGTATGTTTCTATGCTACTGTTGATATTTTTATATTTTATGGTTCCATTATTATGAAATATACTTCTTTTGTATATTGCTGAATATTGTGTGTTTGTATGATTTCAAGTTTTAATGAAATTTGTATATATTTTTAAAGAGCAAGATTTCACCATGACAGTGTATTTTTAATATAGTCTCTGCTATTATTCTAGATTAATTTTAAACTAACAGAAATGTCTAAATTTTTAAATAACCTGTTGATGCCCGAATTAATTTAAAGAATAGCTTTCATTAAATTCCTACTGAATTATGTTTAAGAGACCTATATTGAGAATGCAATGAAGTAAAATTAAATTCAGGAGAGAAAACAATTGGAGGATGGAATTTTTTTTGTATTTTTTTAGAAATATCGAAAAATTGGTAGAAAATCATTTTAAAAACTTTCACACATATAATATTAAGATTTTTAAAATATAAGAAAATAAAGATTGCTTTCTAATTCCTTGCATTACCTCGAGAATAAATCAAAGGGGGGAAAAAAATCAAAATGACAACACTTTGACTTTAAAATTTGGCTAACTGGTTGAAAATTGCTTAGAAGTTTGGGAATGCATATTGTCTTGTCAGATAAAGCAGAAAAAGAAACAATGGAATGCATTCAGTTTAGCCATGGAAGTAAAATGTAACTGTCTTATAAATAGGACGCTGGATGTTAACAGATTAAAATCTTATTCTAAAAGCATGTTGTTCTTGTTTTAATATGAAATTCATAATTAGAAATTTCTTATTATTTTTCATTTTCAAATATTTTTCAATATAGGCACATGGCTGACCGAATGGGAACACCTCATCTCCAACGAGTACTAAATCAACAGCTGACCAATCATATTAGAGACACTTTGCCTGCTCTTCGCGATAAACTGCAGCGACAGATGCTTTCTATGGAGAAAGATGTTGAAGAATATAAGCATTTCCATCCTGATGATCCGTCTCGTAAAACAAAAGCTATGTTGCAGTATGTATTTTCATTTGTTGCAAATTTTAAAGATGATTTTTCCTTTCATTTCAACAACACTTGCGGTTTAATTTCATAAGAGTAATATGGGTTCTTGGATAGCTTTATAAATAAAGCAACATATCCTCCCATGGATGTTATTTTCCTTCTCCTATGCAAGCTGAAACAGTGATAAATAACTGAAAAATCATATCAGTTTGTCTCTTGACTTCATTTGTAAAATGGTTGCATTTGTAGAAGCACTAGAAGATTTGTGCCCGTCTAATACAGGCTTTTAGCTTGCCAACAATATCTTGTATCTGATTGTCACAGATTTATTAAGGAAAATTGTAGAAGAAAATCTCATGCACATTGGCAGAGTGTTTAAGAACTAAAAAAAGTATGAAAAACAGAAATGATGAATCAATTGACACTAACTTTCGTTTTGCAAAATATATAAATATTCAATTCCAAAATTAAGTGCAAAAAAAAGAAAGAACCTTTTGAACTGAAATGAAAGCAAAGATCTCCCAGAAGTGGAAAAAAATTAATTCTAAAGGAATTCCTCATCAATGAATTAACATAAATTGAAAAAAAGAAAATAAACTGATGAACTTAGCTAAAAAAAACCCCCTGTCATAACTCAAAATCTAAACAGTATCCCATGGTGTGTATACTGATTTGTAGACAGAGTGCTTAAAAAATAAAAAAAAGCATTTTTATCCATTATTCAGTGAACTTTCCAATGGATGTGATTTGATTTCCTTTGAGTGACATGTCTAATATAAGAAACATTGGGTGCATTTATTCTTGTAATGACAGAACAGAATCATCAGATAAGCTGTGAGCTTTTTCAGCCAGACACAGCCATCATAGATGGCAATGCGTACGATATCGAATGCCTAACTTAGAGAAATGTTCATACATACCAACTGCTATGGATTCTCCGTAGTTACTATGGATTTTAGCGAAAATTTCCACATACTACGGACGGGATTGAAATTCCTACGGAAACTAGCCCCCCCCCCCTTGTGCGCACTTGTTGTATTTCTTGATGACATGACGATTAAATTCCCCCCCCCTACATTTCATGTTTTTGAAAAAATATAATTATTTCTAACTCTTCTAATAAAAGTGATAGATATATTACTTGTATTATTTATACAGATGAGATATTTTTCTTAAAAATAGAAATTTTTGATTACTTAAAATATGATGAAATATATAAATGATGATAAACTCAAAATTTTGACTCAAGTCGGTTTCCTTGTGTGTGTGAGCTTGTGCGTCTGCCAACCTCGTAAACCTTATGCTACGGACAGCCACCTTTCTAATGTTGTCATGTATGCATGTTGCTAATGAATTGAACATATCAGTAGACATTATTCGCTTCTTTCATGGGCATTAGGGGAACAGAAAGAAGTATCCTTATTGGATACTGAGACAATTTGCCAAGACTCGCCAAACAGTTTGTATAAAATTGTTTTTCCAATGGTTTTGCAGAGTGCATGCATTATGTGCAGGAGGTAGAAACATGAATGCATTATGTTCTTTGGAAACAAAACAGTCATTAATTACGATTTATAAGTGCTTCACTAGCAAATAAAGTTATTATGAGATGTTATTCCATCACAAGTATATGTGTCTGGTTTATATCCCCATCAAGGAATAAACAATACTGACTGCTGTTGTGCTGCATTAATTATGCTTGTGGAAACCATAAAGATACATCCCTGCCTGCATTTGGGTAACTGAATGGTAGGAAAGCAACAGATAGGTAATAGGTACTCTCAACCATTGCAAAATGGACATCATCAGTCCATGCATAGACTGCTTCTTTAGGAGGTATGTCCTATCATCGCGATGAGGCCCACATTGCCACCGCAACAGTTTTGTACCTCTTGGTGAATCCAAAACTCGCATACTGAATCAATCCACTTCCTATCCACATACTCGTGGCGATTCTTCCCCTGGGGTGAAGGATGGGGAGGGGGGGGGGGATCGAAAGCAATTCATCAAAAATTATCTGGACATTTTCAGTATTAAAGGTGAAGTTGAAGGAAACATTGAAAGAAACAATTTATAACTATTCTTTTATTCCATATGTTTTTGCAATACTGTAATTGTTATTCAAATGAGATGTGATAGCAATTTTATCTACCAGTTTACTTATTTAGTGGTTGTAGCATTCTGTTTTCTGTCTTAGAGTTATTGGGTATCAATTTTTCTAATATTTGTTACATTGGGCTTTTTGGAAATTATTTAGTATCATATTTGTCATTATATCATGACACAAGTCTAGGACTGCTGGTTCAGGGTTCGTACGCGTCCTTGCAAGTCCTTAAAAGTCCTTACAAATCCTTATTTTTACGCCCCATTTTTAAAAAGTCCTTGAAAGTCCTTACTTTTTGCCACCTCATCTAGAGCAAAATAAATGCATTATTTAGAAAGTGAAAGATCCAAAGAAAAGACTGAAACAAAACAACTGAAATGAAAAGCTCTAGGAGGAAATAGATTTTTTAAAACAAAAGAAAATGTTGCAAACCAAATACACCAAACAAATGGTTAAGCAAATGATTTAGCTAATGAGGCTAAAAAGTCAAAGGACATAAATTTATTTATTCAATCGCACGAACTAAGAAAAACAATTACTGAAAAAAAATTTAAATAAATACCTTGGATGTAAAATTGAATGAAAAAGGTTTGGAATTAAAAGATATTTAATTTAATTACCAGTTTCATGGATTTTTATCATTAATTTATTAACTCCATATTTTTATGAGTTTTTGTTGTGTTAAATTTGTAATGTATCTTCTATGTTTTATATTATACTTTATCATCTAAAAAGTTGAATTTTCAAAAATGAGACATTTTATTTAAAAATACGTGTGACAATTCGTTAAGTTTATTCAATTTAGAGGTCCTTATTTTTTGGTCTTTTTAGTCCTTAAAAGTTCTTAATAGTCCTTGATTTTCTTTTAAGGAAATGTGTATGAACCCTGTGGTTTTAAACAATGGTTCATTGTGGTGCTTGAGATCAATTTTAGTTCAATTAACTATGTGCTATGTATTTCAGCAGAAAGGTTTAATTTACTCATTATGGGATATTTTTAAAAGTATTAAGTTTTTCATATTGAAGAAAAGATGCTGGTGGAAAGCAATTCATTTGTTATCTGTAGGCCACTTTGGCCTAGTGTAAAGTTTTGGTTTCGGGACCAGAGGGTTCCAGGTTCAAAACTTGATTCCACTCTGCACGTTAAATCATACATAGGGAGTCAAATGTCCTCTTGCTGGTATGGTATGGAAGTTTGGAGAGAGGGATGTCAGCTCAGGTGTCATCCTCGTCATCTGACCACAGTTCAAAATTACAAGGTCTGTCCCAAAATAGCCCTCGTGTTGCTTCAAAACGGGATGTTAATATAACTAAACTCGTCTGTTATCTGTAAAGTAAAATCATTTTCTCCTTGCACCTTTTACAGGATGATTCAGCAGTTGCAGACAGAATTTGAACGTAATATTGAAGGATCAAGTTCTGCAGCTATAAACACCAGTGAACTCTCAGGAGGTGCTAGAATTAACAGATTATTTCATGAAAGATTTCCGTTTGAACTTGTAAAGGTTTGTATCTATTGATTTCTATTATTTCTTAGTGGTGCTCTGTATGCTGTATAGCTTATGTGTTTTCAGTGACACATTGATTATATTGTTCTTTAGATGGAATTCGATGAGAAGGAGCTTCGACGAGAGATTGCTTTTGCCATTCGAAATATTCATGGTATTCGGTAAGTTTCAATTTGGTTGTGCCTTTGTCTCTGAACAAAATTTTTTGTGTATGCTTGAAGACCAAGCATTTTCAGCCATTTAGAATTCTTTGGGTTTCATTGATCCGAAACATCAGGTGCTGATTTACTTTCAGTGTTAGATTTGTTAGAATTGCTAATTCTACAGAATTTTATTGCATGTTCAGGCAGGAATTTTATTGCATGTTAATGCTATAACTATAAATACCAAAACTAATTCTATTTATAGTTATCTATGCCTGTGTCTATTTATAGTTATCTGAATTAAATATACATGCCAAAGCTAAGGAGAGGATATATTTTGCATTTGTCTATGTACAGTTATCTGTATTTTGTGGATAGAATATGACTTAAAATTTCCACAATCCTCTTTATATAAGAATTTATTTTCCCATAATCATGGATGTTTATTTGGCCAGTAACAAATTGTGCTTGCGTATATTATATTTCATGTACAGTTCATTTCAGTTAACCACTCTTCATAATGTATTTTTGATTTTAATTATATATGGAATGCCATGAAGAATTTTCATATGCATTCAATCTCTTTCCAAGAACTACCTTATCAATTTTTTTTTTTATTTTGCTTTAGAATTCAAATATTTTGTTAAATGCCATTTTGAGTTTTCATTTTATTCTTCTTTCAGAGTTGGGCTGTTTACTCCTGATATGGCATTTGAAGCAATTGTTAAGAAACAGATCGCCAAATTAAAAGAACCTGCTTTGAAGTGTGTAGATCTTGTTGTTGCTGAACTAGGAAATGTTGTTAGAAAATGTACTGATAAGGTAAAGTATACATCATTATCATTTATTTTGTATGAATATCGATAAATAGTTTTATATTTTTCAATTATTCATTTTAGAACTATATTTGATTTTTCAATAATTATTTTAGTCATGTTCTCATAAGTGCAATGTTAGGACTAATGGTTTGTAAGAATGTGTTAAAGTAATTTTTGTCTATTAGTTTTTTCATTACAATATACATTGAAACAAACTTTCTAACACAGCATATTTTGGAATTTAAAAACTGGGTAGATTCAATAAGTTTAAACAATTTTATAAATCATTTTAAACCATTCAGATTTTTGATATTCAGGCCATCTTCTCAGCTTTAAAGCTGTGTATAAAAACTTGATTATGCCTTAAGGAGGTGCAATATTTTTTTTAAAGAATGTTTTAGAGTTAAGCTTCATTAGAAAAAAATGTTCATTAAAATTGTATGGATTAAATATTCATAATTTTTATTATCAGATGAATCGGTATCCACATCTAAGAGAAGAGACAGAGAGAATAATTACCTGCTTTATTAGAGAACGAGAACAGAAAACTAAAGAACAGCTCATTCTCTTGGTTGAAGTGGAGTTGGCTTATATGAATACAAATCATGAAGATTTTATTGGTTTTACTAAGTAAATACTTATTTTTTATTACTACGTAAATAATTATCTTTTATTCCAGTTTTTGTTTATATTTTACATTTCTTTGCTGTTTTATTATCCATTGGGATAAATGAAATATTTTACTTTTCCCTTTTTTCTCCCCATAACATTTATTATTATTTTTTTTTGCAGTGCTCAGCAAACAGCCGAAGTAAAGACATCGAAAGGAAAACTAGGAAACCAGGTATGTCAGATATTTATAATGTAGAATTTGCCAAAGATTTTAAAATAAAAAATGTTATTTTGAGTTTTATTATATGTTGAATATTTTATAGGTTATTCGTAAAGGTTGGATGTGCATTCATAATTTAGGAATTATGAAAGGTGGGTCCAGGGATTATTGGTTTGTTCTCACATCTGAGACTTTGTCCTGGTTTAAAGATGAAGAAGTAAGCTATATTATACCATATTTAAGCAGAAAATATTTGTAAGATTTTATTTTAAAACAGTTTCTATGTATTTCTATGATTCCTAATTAGTTTTGTACATTTATTTTTGTGAATTTCCCTGTATAACAAACAATTTGAGGAGTTTTATGCTTTTGCCAACTACATTCTTTTAATTTGTATACATAGCCTATTTTACCATCTAGCCTGAACGCCTTTATTAAGACACATTTTTGTTCCACAGTACTAAATGTGCTAGTGATTGTTTTTAAAGTCTTTTCCTTTTTAATTAAAATAAAATGTTCACAGATATTAATGCATTAACGTAAAATAGTTTATTTCATTCATTAAGTTTAAATTTGGACTCTATGGAATTTTGCAGGCTCGGATCTCATGTTTCAAATTTCTTATTTTGTAATTTTAGGAAAAAGAGAAGAAATATATGCTGCAGTTAGATGGCTTGCAGGTTAAGGATATTGAATCGGGCTTTATGTCAAAACGTCACACATTTGCCTTGTTTAATCCTGAAAACAGGTAGCACTTCTGAAATGAATAATATTGTGATTTCTATAGATTATGTAGCCAAGTTATGAATAGATATTTTGTAATTTTACTGTTCAAATGCATGGATTAGTAACTGTGCATTGATTTAACTTCTACTTGGAAACGAAAATAAAGTGTATTTGATATTTTTGGTTTTTAAAATATATAAAATAAAAGGTTTTAAGCTTTTCTTAGCATTGTAGAATGATTTTATTGTTAGATATGCTATTTTTTTTTCATTTAAATCATTCATTGCAGAGGTTTTATCTTTCTTTTATAGTGCTTAGTTATTTTTTTCTTGTGCATGCAAAAATTTTGTTAAAACTGTAAACAGAAAAAGTTTTTCATTCTAAAAATAATTAGGACTGTAAATAATTAAGAATGCAAACACATAATTGATTTTTAATTTGTAGGCTTTATTGTAGTTCTAATGATTGCTCTTGTTCTACTGATTCTTGTGCTTTTGTTTTTATTTAGTTCAGAAAATTTTCTACTGTTCGGTAGATTTGCATGTGTTATGAATATAAGAAAATTGTATAAAGTTAGCTATCTCATTGCTGTGTCTTTTATTTTATCTATTAATTGTTTTTCTTTGATTCTTTCATAATATTATTTTTTGTTGAAGATTCATAGGAAATTGTTGTAATGTTTGGTTATCCTATTAATTATTTCTTTTATTTATCATGCCCTACTACCCTAATCTTTGCTATCCATTATCTCCTCATTCTTGTGGCGAACACTGAAGTATTCATTTACCATTTAAAAAGAGTTGGAAGTGCTAACTAAAAATATTTCACTAATAGAATTTGTTTGTTAGCATTAGATAGAATGTTGTTTTGTCTATTTTTTAACTTATATAACCTTCTAATTAATACTTTTGTAGTCACCTAAATAGAGTAAGTCTTGCAGTTGTTTATTATTATGGTAACTTGCCCACAGCTGTAGATATCTTTTTTTTCATCAGCTTTATTTTAAAAAATTGTGATGCTTTGAAAAGTCACCTAAGCAGAAATTGCACATGCTTTTAAAATGCTCGTAATAGAAGGTTGGGGCGCACAAATACTTGGTATATAATAGAAAGAGGAAATGTTTCAAGAATTAAAATTTTCTTATTTTCTGTTTTGTAACTCTCACAAAGACAATTCTAACTAAGAGTTAGAATTGAATGTTAAAGTCAAGTATTAATTTTTCATTTCTACCAATTAAAGTAAACAAAGTCTTGAATATATAGTCTTTTTTTAATTGTGGTAAATATAAATAAAATGTAGTCAATTAGTTGAAGGATTCTTCTACTGGGTTTAAATCAATTTATGGTTTAATTCCATTAACTGATGAAGAAAGATTTTTCATATGTGTTTTTCTTTAACCCTTTCGCGTTCATTGGTTTTGCAGTGAAACCACACATTGAGCAATTTTTTACTACACATGGGCAAAAAAATGGCGTAATTTTTCTTTCATAACTTAAGAGCCAGATATATAAGCCAACTTATATAAAAATCCCAGTTCAAAACCGTTGGAATTCAGAAAGATATCGGCATTGCAAGAGCTAAATTGCTTTTGATCTCTAAGAGCAACAAAATGATTAGGGTTCTTGCACAAATTGATATTTTTTAAAATTGAATCTTCGAAAGTAATATTGATTTTTATGAAGGTTGAATATCCTGAATACTTAAGTATACTTATAAATTAAATGCGTAATTTAATTTGCATTTCGATGAAACTTATTCGGGGGAAAAATAGCCCGTTACCGTTCATTGGTTTCCCTGTGAAATTTCACATATTTCTTGAAAATAAAAAAATGCTAAATTCTTTTCCTTTACATATTTATGATCAGCTACATGTCTAATACTTATTTTTGAAATAAATTTATTAATTTTCAAAATAAAACATGCAGTTTTGTCCTTTGTGATCCTTTGAAAAGTCACCTAAGCAGAAATTACACATTGTGACGTAGTGAGTCAAACAGGTTAGTGTAGTGTTTTCTGGTGGGCTAATCCCAGTCAAAGAAGACCAATGGGATTATGTACAATTAATTTATTTACATAGTCTTGGCTAATATAATTATATACATATTACTAATTTTACACAGGGATTCTTCAAACTTCATGTCTTTCTCTTTTCGCCCGCACGTTCACACTCGGCGTCCACCTCCCTCGGTCTCATCCGGCTCTCTCTGCCCTCGTCATTGAACTCCTTTGTCCAATTCCCTTTTTTCTGTCCCCCGTCTTAGGGTAGGTCGGAGAAATTTCGCCTCTGGCTGAGTGACGATGTCACAACATGCTTTTAAAATGCTTGTTATATGAGGTTGGGGCGTTGAGGTTGAAAGGGCTAAACTGTCTTGTGCTTTATTTATCACATGAACTAAAATTGCACTTTCATATGGTTGTAGAAATGTTTACAAAGATTACAAGCAATTAGAACTCTCATGTGAAAGTCTGGAAGAAGTGGACAGTTGGAAAGCTTCATTCCTTCGAGCTGGGGTGTATCCTGAGAGAACTTCTTCTGAAAGTATGAATGGAGAAGAAAGTGCCTCAGAAGGCTCCACTTCTATGGATCCCCAACTGGAACGTCAAGTTGAAACCATACGCAATCTTGTAGATTCTTACATGAAGATTATAACGAAGACATTTAGAGACCTGGTCCCCAAGATTTTGATGCATTTGACAATTAATAGTGTGAGTGTCTTTCACTGTTCTCTTGTTTAGTGCGCTTCTGTAGAAATAAAGTTGAACATCATTAATTTAGCATATTGTGTAGTAAAATTGGTTTATTAAATAATATCTTTGCTAAAAATGGTTTTGTTTAATAGATCCTTTGGTCCAAATAGGATTCTTGGCCAATTTATATAGTAGAGA